>SZWC01006220.1:29581-65336 GCA_023375785.1 Penium margaritaceum
GACGGAAGCAGCAATCGGTGTGCCACTGGCTCGATGCATGTAACCATGGAAAATGGCCCAATCCACTTTGGTAGAATTTGTTGTGCCCCTCGCGACTTTAGGAGAAGATTCTTAGTCCTAAGCAACACTTTTCCATCCATGTCAAACGAGACCTCACGGCAAATTTCGTCGGCATATACATTTTGTCGTTGCCGAGTAGCTTGAAGGTGACCCTTAGTCTCCTGTAACAAGGAGTCTATGCGTCCAGCAAAGGCTATAGTAGAAGTAACCTGTCCTCTTGTACTCCCACTCTTCACCAATGAAAAGGGTACCACTGGATGCCGATAACTGTTCAACACAGATGGTGTGAACTTTGTAGAGTCGTTCATTGAGTTTTTGACTGCAAACCCTACTAGTACTAGGAACTCATCCGAGGCATTATTGCTCGGTCTATGCATATACGAAGCATTTTTTTCAGAGCGTGGTTCATGTACTCTGTTTCTTCGTCAGTTTGAGGGTGAAGCACAGTCAACACTTGCATCTCGCTGTCGAAGTACTCGTGCGTCTTTTGACTGTGCTTACTAGCAAACTTTCTATCTCAATCGGAGATAATACGCAACGACAAACCGTGGCACTTTACGACACCCTCAAAGAAGAGACGAGAGGTCTGCTCTGCGTTCACACCAGTGGTTATAGGAATGAACTGTGTCATCTTTGTTAGAAGATCCACAACCACAGGTATTGCATTGTGGCCACGGGCCATGCTTGGAAGACTAGTAATGAAGTCCATGCTGAAGCACTCTAGTGGAGTCCCAAAAATGGAAAGCTATTAGAGGAGTCTAGCACGCTTCTTATTACTAGCCTTATTCCAAAGACATGGGTTGTATGTCATGCAATACTTACAGACATCAACACTCCACCCTGGCCACCAATAGTGGTCTAAGAGTGCTTGTCCGGTCTTTTGAGGTCTCGCATGACCTGCTACCAGCAGGTCGTGGAACAAGAAGACAATCTTTGCTCAAAGGGCTCTCGAGTCTAGCACAATTTGTCCTCCGTGCAGAACGATTCATGCAGCCTCGACCAATCCGTTCTTGTCTATACTTTGAGAGTCTTGAAACCAAGAACCCACACAGTATCCCATCCGGATTCTGTTGACATAACCGTTGTGGTGGTTAATCTCTCGAGGTGGTTGCCGCAGAGGTACATGGGGCTATGGTATTTGCACGGTTACTCTCACAATAGCTATAGAACACCCACTGACCTCGGTGGTTACTTTGACTTTCACAAGCCATTAGCTTAGTGTATCGTCCACATTGATGTGTCCTGGCCGATAGTCCCATGTGAACGATAATCGGTTCAAGTATTCACTCCAACACGCCTGTGGTCTTGACAGGTTCGGTTGTGTCTGAAAAAGCACCAATTGGTTATGGTCCTTCACAACCATCACACCCCCTTCAGCACCCTCGAGGTAGCAACGCCACATCTTGAAAGCGTGTACTGCCAAAAGGAGCTCTTAATTCCAAGACATGTACGGTGTTTCCACGGAAATGAGCTTTCGGCTCTCATACGCCACTGTATGACCTTTCAACATGAGGCCGGCTCCGAGTCCTTCTACCGATGCATCACATAAAACCTCCCACGGTTGAGATGGATGTGGAAAAGCCAGGACACGTAGTGTGGATAGAAGCTCTTTGACTTTGAGAAAGGCATTCTCACAATCAGATGTCCATTCCCAATGCATGTCCTTTTGCGTGAGCATGGTTAGCGGTGCTACCAGGGTTGAATACCCTTGCATAAACCATCCAAAGTAGTGTGTAAGGCCGAGGAAAGACTGAATCTTCCCAATATTTCCCATGCGTGGCCAGTCCACCATGGCTTGGAACTTTTGTGGGTCGACATGGATATCGTCCTTGCCGACAATGTGTCCAAGGTGTTCGAGCTCATCTTGTGCAAACTTGCACTTGATCACTTTTGCGTGGAAATCTTGTTCCCAAAGGATTGCGAGAACTTCGTGCAGGTATTCTATGTGCTCTCCCATGGATTTGGAGAAAACTAGGATGTCATCCAGTACACTGAACATCGACACATCGAGATGTACATCGGACATCGGATGTACCGCATGCATGATACATCGGTTGTGGGTATGACACATCGATCAAAAGCATAGTGCTGGGTGTGACATGTGTGGTTTAACTTGAATGAAACATAAATGTAAACACATTTCAACTCATTGTGACTTCTTGGACTTCAAATTCAAGAGTATAACATTGCCACATTCACCCGATTATAAAGTGCTATTAATCTCTTAAAACATTTGATGGAGTTGAAATACATCATCCAATACATTCATCTCTAAAGTTCCGCCACATGTTCATTAATGTATTTCTTTCTCTGGTGGCAAATGACGCTGGTGATCACTGCCGGAGATCAATGTTGGCGATTCATGCCAGAAATTGTCGCCGGTAATTGACGGTGCCAATTCGCGCCAACTACCTGGGTCAGCCACTGATGCCGGTTGTGGAAGCCGGTCCTTGATGCCGGCCATCGACGATGGCAAAACATGCCAGCGTTCAACATCCATGCCAGTTGCTGGTGATCAACGACGGTGGCTAGCACCAGTGATTGATGATGTTGATCCATGCAGATGGTTGACAGACGAACCCATCCTACAAGGAGAGGTTTACACAGCAAAACGATGCAGACCAAAACATGTTTTAACATAATGCAAACAAGAAATTTACCTTTTTAAAGGAAATCCAAACTCATTGACGTGGACATATGTATACGGCCTGCACATGAATGGGTTGCCACGGAACGGTTGGTGAAAACATGTGGAACATAAAACAGAAGGTTTGAAACAAAAACAAGATAGCAACGGTCAAACCAGTGTGGTTACAATAGTTTCAACTGTAAAGTTTACTCTAGTCATACAACATGTACTTCAATATGGGAAACCAAAAGTTTAAGGGGAAAAAAGTTGACGTGGCTACTTACACTTTTGGCGCTGGATGTGGTTAAGTTTGAATTGTGTCTGGTGTCAAATGGTAAGATCCTACTTCATCGACTAGGATGCAAGCGTAATCTGCTGCTGCAAAAGAACATTTGCATGTCATTCATACACGTTGCCGGCCACGCCCCTTGTCCAAGAAACATCCAAACCACCCCGGAGGTGGCCCCTACCACATCGATTTTTTGGGGAGTGGAGGATATTGTCCAACAGATAATGACTTGGTTATGGTACCAGGTCCCGCTTCTTTAAACTCAAAATGACATACATCAACATGAGCATCGATATAACATTGATGTGGGTCGATGTTAAGATGTGGTTATAACCCTATTACAACGGACATCGATAGCAACACAAAGATAAAGTGGCCAAGTTGCTTGGCAAATATTCGGTTAATTTCTCCTTGAAAGGTTGCCGGGGCATTCGTTAGCCCAAAACGTAACACCCCGAACTGATAGTGTCCCATGTGCGTTCGAAACGCAATTTTGGGCACATCATCTTCCGTGATGCAGATTTGATGGTACCGCTGAGACAAATCCAAGTATGAAAATACTTTTGCCCCTTGTAGTTGGTCAGATAGGTCCTCAATCTGCAGTAAGGGGAATCAATTTCTCACCATCAGCTTGTTCAGGTAGTGGTCGTCCACATACATGCATAAACCACCAGCTTTTTTGTTTATAAAAAGGATCAGCGTACCATACGTTGAGCTACTTGGCTCAATCCACCCTTTTGCAAGGTACTCTTTGATTTGGCATTTGGCCTCTCACCTTTCTGCTGGACTAAGGCAATACATGGGTACAAATGGAGGAGTCACCTCCGGTCGGAGCGAAATCGTGTGGCCCATGTGTCGTTCTGGTGGAAGCCTAGCCGGTGGGTCTTGGAATAGAGATTTGATCTCTTGTGGTGTCTCTTCCTTCATGCCCTCCTCCATTCTCTGTAGTCGAGCCAAGAAGTATCGGCAACCTTGTCGAATATATATCTTGACCTGCATCGCACATAAGAATGCATGGACTCTGAGTCGGGTCGGTGACAATTTCGTACTCAGAATCAACGACGCCATCTCTTTTAGAGTATGAAGCGCCTTGCTTAAAAGGACATCAGAGCCTTGTTTTTGCAACGGCAGGGATATCCCATCACCACGTCAAATAGGTGAAGAAGGTTGAGTGCCTTCCATGTGAAACTCTCTGTGTTTCCTTGAATACAAATAGTTGCTTTACAGATACCGATCAAAGCTACCGTACGGGTGTTACCTACGAGAACTTCACCAATTGATTGTTACCTACTTTAGGCCAACTTGTCGGGTAAATCCAAGGCGAAAAAAGGAGTAATCTCCTCCAATAACAACGAGTATGTTCAAAGGAACACCAGCTAGGTGTCCTTTGAACTATATCGTCATGTTACCCCCACTCTTCCAAGTGAACATGCTCCTTGACGGCAAGGCGAGTTTGTGATAAACACAGAATTTGCGCGACAAACGTTGCAACTCCCATGATTCACCCACTTGAGTCTACATTTTACGTGTGAATTCGGATAGCACCTTCCAATGTTTAAATTTGAATGGGTCAAAACCGTCGACCAAAGGTACCGTGAACGTGACTGAACTCATCGCTTTGCGGGTATTTGATTTAATCATTGTGTTGCACAACTCTTGCATAGTGATCGGTGGCAATACCACTAAGCATGTAGATCACGCATCCCGTTCGTAGATGCAAGGTCTAGTGGACAATGACAGTCAGCAAGTGTAGAACAGGGTTCAACAAGAGGGGAGAAAACAACGAGGAAATTCGAACTCGTCAAAAACTCAAATTGTTTAACTTCCCCGTTTGAAAACATGGGTCCACACTCGTGATCCCAGTTTTACCCCTGAGTGGTCCCCACTAACGTCACTCAAAGATGGGGAAAACCCACCCCACTGCCCTATCCGTTACCACGGCCGGGCCCATTACCACGACCGCGATCCTGTCAACGGCCCTATCCATGACCTCCTGCTACACCCTCCCCATGAGGGACTGCTACAACGGCTAACGCCACGGCCTCTTGTCCACCACCAGCAGCCTCAGGGCACTGAGCCCTAAAGTGACCAGGCTGCATACAGTCATGGCAGAGTCCATCACGGAATGTTGTGTTGCGATGCTCATGCGTTGCCTGTAGCTTGTCATTGTCGCAGCTGCACTTGTAGTTTGGGGTCTTGTGCCCACCAGTCTTCTTCACTAGAGGGTTTACAGGCTACTTGCCCTTGGACCCGTCTTGCTACCCCAGCCCCCAACCCGTCCATGCGCATGTCGCGGCCTTGCTCGATACACACGTTTGGCCGTGTGTCTGAGTAGTGCTTCAGGTTTTGTGAATACACTTCACTTATGTAGTCGCACAAAACCATCGAACTTGTCCAAGCCTGGCCGGTTACCATTGTAGTGGTCTTTTCCTTCACCTTCTTGCTAGCAAGACCGTCACGCAAGTACTCCAACAACATGCACTCCGGATACTTGAATGTCTGAGACCCATCGCCCTCAATGAAGCTTTTGGCTTCCTGTACAAGTGCGGTGAAATTTCTCAAGTAGGTTTCGAACGAGCTACCCAGCTACCTGATGTCCTTGATCTTGTGGAAGGCGTACTGCGCCTCCTCACAATGGGTGCACTTCTTATGCATGATCGCGCAGATGGCCTCCCACGGCATGGGCTGCCACTTGAGACACGGCTGCTGCGCACCTGACTCCACGACCACGTACTTGAAGAGCATGTCTTCAAGCCGTGTTGTGGCAAGGTCGTCCCACTGACTAAGTAGAGCTTTCTAAACACGTAGAATGTTCTCCACACAATTCAGCCATTCAGTCAGCTTCACACCCTTCTGGAAGATCTCCACACTGTGGAGGAATGACGTATTCATGACCGGCCTTGGAGTCGTTGAGGTAGGCAAGTCGTTGCTGCCACCAGCGGTGGAATCAACACCTACGGTGTGCTGCGATTGCTGCTATATCCACGCCTCGGTTACGCTCTACAACGCCTTATCAAGGTTGTTGCATTGGTAGCTTCCCTCATGAGTGGTTAGGCAATGTAGCCGGCAATCACGGTCGAGGTCTGTGATGCTCCGCCCAATGTGGACCAGTAGGTTGGCGAAAGAAAACTTCAGCTCTGATATCGTTAGAGCATTGCCGATAGCCTCCAAGGTCTCGAGTTGTCTATGTACCTTTACCCACTATAAGAGGGTATGGTTTGCATGTGTACCTCTGAGGAGTCCCACCTTCTAGAGGAGGTTACCATCGGCGATGTCGCTTGAGTGGGCACTGGTCTACCCTACTGCAGCAACACCATAGGAAGCGGGGTTTGCTCCCACTCCTCCGGGTGGTGGTGCAACTCCATCGTCGGTGGTGATCTTGAGTTGGTCCGCTGCCTCGGCAGCCAAGTTAGCAAGCCTTCAACGTTCTTCGTGAATTACCTTCACGGCGATGTCGTCGGGCTCATTCTTGCGAGAAATTCTCGTGTAGCTGCTCTCAACGCCTTTGCTCCTATTGGCAGCCTCGCTTTTTTCAGCAGCTTCGAGTGATCCGGTGAGCGTCTTACCCTTCTTAAGTGATCGGTTTGAGGTTGCCACACGACGATGGCAATGATTGCAATCTTTGTAGCCTTCAGCATTGTCAGCGTCGTGCTCTTCTTGGGGTCCACGCCTGGGTGGTCCTCTTCGAGCGCGTCATCCATCGCGTGGGGGTTATCCACGTGCACATCGACATGCTCATTGAGTAATTTCTCCGCTTCCTTGTACTTCTTGGTGACGCCGAGTGTAGCGAGGGTTGCCTTTGGCGATACGGTTGCCTTTGGTTTGACAACCGTGCTCACCATGGCGGCTCCCAAAATTTGGAGTCTGTCGAGGGTGTATTTTGTGGCCATCACCACCTTACCCTTGTTGGTCTTGGACGGTCCGGTACTTGCCATCTCGTCGCATGTGCAACTAGCACGTGAGGACCGTTGTGGGCACCACCCCATAATTTTGAGGAAGAATTGTCTCCTAAAGTATCCTTGCTCTAACGCTCGGTGAGGCAATTCTAGATTCAATCTCTATTCTTCTAGGCCACCACAGTCGACAAAAGGGCGTGGACTTTGGAACTAGTCTTCCTAAGTAGTAACTCATAGCAATCGGTAGAACTAGGATCTAGGAAAACAGATAACAAAAATAAATGTGAATGACAAGAAACGTGAGTGCCGACCATAACAAAAGACAAATGGAGTGGAAGAGGAATTCTAGCAATTCCTAGGAACTCCTTCACTCCCTCTTCCAACTCCTCGTCTTCCTCCTGTCTTCTTGTCCTCCTTGGCCTCCTCTTGAGTCTTCTTACGTGTCTCACTCCCCTTGACGGCGTCTTCCTTTAGCCGACGGTATTGGGGAAGCCACCAAAAATCCTCAAGGTATTGTCCTCCCTCTTTTTAGGTGTTCTAAGGCCCTGAGAGCCTCTCGCCTTGGGAAGAAATGCTTTCCCAATCTTAGGATGAAGGAGGGGAGGAGGGAACCTTGAGAATGGTTAAAAATTGGTGTTTTTGGAGATGGGGACTTCTTTGCAAGTCTGAAAAAAATCCACCTTGCTCCGTGGAGTGAATGCGAACCTCAAAGTAGTTGGGAGGCTCAGTTTGAGCTTTTCAAGAGCTTTCTAATGCACATTTCAGTGCTTGGAACAGATTAATATGGATGTCGTATCCCACTTTGGCATTTCTACTACTACTACTGCAGCTGCTTGCGGTATTTCATGTCCTTCGAAGCCACGAGAACTGTCGCACACTTGGTCGTGAGGGTCGTCCTGCTCTGAAAACCACTGTAACGGCTGTGTCTCCAGCTCTTGCACTAAGGTCGTCGTTGGAGTTTGTAGAATGACGTCCACAGCTCGCTGGAGCAGTTTTCCCCTCCGTTTTACTCTGGGGACCATTGTCATCAACGACCAGTGCAAGGAGACTTGAATAATTGAAGTCTACGGAGGCCCATTTCCGTTTTTACCTCACCTCCTCATTCTGGGTCCGAAACAAGGGGGGTATTACTCCTAGCTGGTGAGTTTGCATGAGCTTCCCGGTGTCAAAACTCGAAGTTCATCCTAAACAAACTCAAGTTTCTTTTTGGACATGTCGGCGCAAAATCGTCCCATGTCGGCAATTCCTCACCAACTTTTCTTGTGCGTCTCTCGCTCCTCACTCTCACCCTCACTCCCCTATCCCTCATCCTTGCTCGCTCGCTTGCAAGGAGGGTGAGCGGGGGCAAGGGAACGAGGCTACGAGGCCTCGCCCTCAAGGCCCTCGTGACCCCTGAGCCGTGGATTGGACGGAGGCCGCAATCGGCGGCTAGCTGCTGGCCGGCTGGTTACCGGCCGGTCACTTGGCCGGCCGCTGGCTCGTCCAGCCGGCCGGTAGCCAGCTGACGGGCGGCCAGCAAAGTGCTGGCCGTCGGCCAGCCCTCGCTGACCCGATGGGTGGTCCGCAACCACCCCTGGCTTCGACGAGGAGCACTGCAATCTGGGACATGTGAGCAATTTTGAATTAGCAGTAAGTGTACTTCAATGAAAAGTGTCAAAATGATCGAACATATATCTACAAGTGTCAAGTTGCGAATAAGACATAGTTGAGGTCGTTAGGTTGATTTCAAGCGATGCGTGTGGAACCGCGTCGTGTGTGGTCGGATTCAAAAATCTCTGCCAAGAAGTCAGAGGGCTTCAAGGATTGACAGTGGATATGTGAGATGCATCTTTATAAATCCAGATTCGTCTCGGTGCATCGACAAGTCGATGGAAAGGTCGTGATACTTTTGTCGTAGATTTGTGAGAGTGGTCAAATTTTTCAGAAGGTTCAGGAAGATTCATTGGGGCAATTGGTCAATTTTTCCTTGACCGTCAAAGTGAAAATTGAGGTTTCACGACACAATGGGCTATTTGTGTAATGACAAAATTCCCACTCAGAACATCAGGGACTCGTGTACGTCAGGTACGTAACACTTCCCCCCCTTTTACCCGTGACGTCTAGGTGCACGTACTGATGTGTGCTGGTGACGACGGTAGTAGCCATCGATAAGGTGATCGACATCTTGGAGGTTGTCGTAGGGTTCCCAACTGTCGTACACGGCGTTGTAGCCGTGCTTCTTGACAAGGTATTCCATTTTTTTGCCATGTTGTCGATGGCCGATGACGTACTTTGTGTCCTTGTGTCCTTGAACAGGAGGAGGGGGAGGGACATCCTTGGCTGAGAATTATGTTTTGGGATCTCGGTAGTGCTTGAGTCAGATGATATGGAACACCAGACAAACTTACATAGTGTTAGGGAGTTTGAGTTGTGCAGCCACGGAGGTTTGCATGCACTTTATCTCAAACAGTACCAACCATGGAGGTTTTAGCTTCAAACAATCGGCTCCTCAAAGTTTGACGTTGGCCGCACTGAGGAGGACTTTGTCACCAACAACGAAAATGTCATCGTTGCGATGTCGGTCAGCCACTCGCTTCATCACTGCTTGCGTCTCCGCGAGGGTCTTTCGTGTTTCCTCCCAGATGGTGGTGAAGTTTCGGCATTGGAAATTGGTTGCGGGAATGTTGCTTTGAATGTGTAGTCCGGCTGGCGTGGGGGGAAGTTTTCCGTACACCACTTTAAAGGGGGTTTTTCTTGTTGCGGTGGAAACTGTCGAATTATATGCGATTTTGGTGGTTGGGAGATTTTGTGCCAAATCCATCCGATGGGGTTTGTAGAGTGTTCAGGACAAGTGTTCAAGCATCTGATTGGTTTGCTTGGTTTGGTTGTCAGTTTGCGAATGAAACGACGTTGAAAGTTGAATCATGCTGTCGTAGTGAATCATCAACTCATGCCAGAAATGGCTGGTGAATCCACCCTCTCTGTTGCTCGTGGTGGTTTTTGTTGTGTCGTGTAGCCGTACAAAATTGTTCAGAAACAATTATGATGCCCCCTTAGCAGTGATGATGGTAGTCATCGGGATGGAATGGGATGTTTTGGAAAACCTGTCAACATCCACTAGGATTGTGTCATATTCCTAGGGTATGGCTGGTAATCTCGTGACGAAGTCCATGGACATGTCAGTCCACGGTTCCGTCGGCATAGGGAGTGGTTGCAAAAGTCCGGGTGACTGTGTGCAACGGGATTTCTGCCGTTGAAATTTGTTGCGGGATTTGCAAGAGTTGGCCACGTCGAATTGCATCCTGTCCCACCAATAGTTCTTTTCCAGCTTCTTCAGCATCTTGTCCTCTCCGAAGTATCCACCTCGACCTATGTCATGGCATTCTTCGGGTAGCATACGGTGAATTTCATCGTTTGGGGAAACGAATACCTGGCAAGTAAATTGTCGTCGCTTGTAGGGTGCGTCGTGCCAGAATTTTACCTTGACGTATTTTCCATGTTGGTCATAGCCTCGTGCAAACAGTCGTTCGAGATATGGATCACACTACAGTTTAGCATTGCCACCTCAGCCATTAAATCTGGTCGGTGGCTAAGTGTGTCCGCTGGGTTGATTTTGCAATGCCGGTACTCAATGTTGTAGTTGAACCCGGATTCAAGAAACCCCATCCATCGGGTTTGACGCCAACTGATGTTCATCTACATCTTAAGATGTTTCAGTGCATGGTGGTTGGTGCACACGATGAATCGGCGGCACTCCAGATAACACCGCCATGTCTTAAATGCATGTACGGCAGCAAGCATCTCTTTCTCGTGTATGACGTAGTTGAGTTCCGGCCCTCACAGCTTTCAAGACATGTATGCGACCGGTTGCTTGCCGTTGGCCTGGCCTTACAGGAGGACTGTGCCGACGGCTTGGTCCGAAGCGTCCGTAGCCATGATGTAGTTGACCTTTGATTCGGCTAATTGTAGGGCTGGCGTCGAGGCCAGAGCGTTATGCGAAGCAGTGAACGCTTCTTGTTTGCTGTTTTCCCACCACCACTCGTTTTCTTTTCGAGTGAGGTTGGAAAGAGGTGTTGACACTCGGGCGTAATCCCGTACGAAATGCCGATGGTAATTGCAGAAGCCAAGGAAAAATTGAACGTCTCAAACGTTGGTCCGCGTCAGCCAATCACCGACTGCTACCATCTTTTGAGGATCCATGGTGATCTGTCCGCTGTTGATGGCATTACCTAAAAACTTTATTGAACGGCAACAGAAGTCACACTTTGAGAGTTTTGGATAAGTTTATCTCTTTTTAAAACTTTGTGAACTTTTCGAAGATGTCCGTCTTGCTCCTCTAGGGTGTGGCTGTACACCATGATGTCGTCGAGGTACACCACGATAAAGTCGTTGAGTTCTGGTCAGAAAACATTGTTAACATTGATAAAACATTGTTCGTTGCCGCCATGAACATGGCTGGGGTATTCCATGAACTTGAAGTGCTTGTAGCGAGTTCCAAACACCGTCTTCTCGATGTCGGTATCTACCACGAAGATTTGGTGATAACCACTTGTGCAAGTCGATTTTGGAGAAAGTTTAAGCCCCTCAAAGTTGGTCAAAATGTTCGTCGGCTCGGGGAAGAGGGTACCGGTTCTTGATGGTCGCGTTGTTCAACGCCCGATAGTCTACACACATTGGCATTTCACCAGCTTTATTTTTGAGGAATTGTACTGGTACAACATATGGTGACGTGGATGGGCGGAGGAACCCCTGACCGAGCATCTCATTGAGCTGTTTTTTTAGCTCGACCAGCTCGTGATTGCTCATTCGACAGGCCCCTCGAACTATAAGTATTTTACCCGGCTTTAGTTTGATTTGATGGTCAATCTCTCGTTGAGAAGGTAGGATTCTCATGAGTCTATCAGGGAAGACGCTCATAAACTCCTGGATGAGTAGCGCAAACTCGTCTGGTACCATCGCGAACTTTGTTGATGTCGATGAGGCTGACGAGGCTGATGGGGATAACGAGTCAGCTGCTGCCACTTCCACTTCTTCCATTGGCTCAAGATGTATGCGTCATGTACGAGCTCCCATCGTATGTAGTGTTTGGCCACGTTAAGCGGTATCGGATGCATAGGCCATTGCCTTTTGGCCACCACGGCATCCTCTGCTGCTTCCACCTCTCTGTTTAAGTTGTTGTTTTCCGTCCCACGCGTGGAAGTTGTCGTTTGGCGTCGTTGATTTCCACCTAGATGTTGCCATTGTTCCAGTCGACATTCGGATTGTGCCGGTATAGGAAGTCTCGTCTGAGAATGATTTTGTGATCACTCATTGGACAGGACCTCCAAACTGTTACATCCCATAGATCTCCCAAGTGTAGTCATACTGCTTCTTTGAGTCCTTGTATTTACAATCTCCCATCAATGGTTTTCCTTTGAAGACCCCTGGTTCCATCTGCAAACCTAGCTTGCGAAACATGTTGTTGCTTATGAAACTCTGAGAAGCTCCTCCATGCAATAGTGCCGGTACCATTATGCGACTCTTGCATACTCAAGGCTGAAGTTTTAGTAGTATTGCCAATTGGTCATCCTCGTACCCCTCGTCAAGCTTTGCAATCTAAAAAACACTTTGCAACGTTATAGACCATTAAGATAAACGATCGTTTGGCACAGATCGCTCCGTACGGACAAGAGTTGTGACTTTCACTCCTTCCCTTTGCCATTTCATGACTTGTTTTTTTGTGAATCCTCCCCTTTTTGGCCTACTGCTTGTTTTGACAGTTGTGAGCAATGTGCTCGACTTTTCCGTAGTTGTAGTAGGTTTGCGTGTCTCTCTTGCGAACGGCGTCCATTTCCATTGGAGATAAGGAGTCCTCCAGCTGGCCTTTTCCATTCCCACGATAACTGTGGTTGGGAGGTCGTCATCCATAGGATTCCTAGATCTGAGCATTGTAGTCGGCACTGTCGATCCTTTGTGCTGCTGCGACCATCCACAGCAAGTCGTTTTGGATGGTAAAAACAGCAATTGCTCGTAGGATATCTCGCTTGAGGTCGTTGTTGTAGTGAAGACAGAGCTTGTCGAGAGCAATGTCTTCACCACTAATAATCTTTAAGAATCTCTGCGTATACTCTGCCATGCCGAACTGTTGATGGAGAAGCTAGAGTGTGTACGGTGCGTCAGAATTTTTGTTCCATCGTGGAAATTGTGCGAGCATCGCGCGTGATAATTCGTTCCATTCGGTTGGTGGCATTAGCGCGCCCTGCCACTACGGATTGAGTTGCTCCTAGTGTAGAATGCCCGCGGTAGGCGATGTGAGACGGGCACTGTTGACCGTTGATGAAGTCCCGCTGGCCTCCTGCTGCCGTCAAATGGTCTTTAGGTGTGTCCGCCAACTGAGCACCGTGATATGCAAAAGCGCGGCCGCGAGGTCAATTCTTGTTATGTTTGTCGTTGATCCTAGCAGAGGTAAAATACACCTCCAAACTTGTTAGCCACATCTGAACCGTTGTTCCTTTTGAATCTGCACAATCGAACGGTTCCGGTGGAGCCGGACACATTTTGGGTTCGCTCAACAGTTGGGAATTTCTCTCGACAAGCACTACTTCCTGTGCGCATGCATTGTGAAGGACCTCCATCGCGATGTTGAGCTGTTGGAGCAGATGGCTGTTGATCCCTTCAAGCGCGAAGATTCGGTTTGCCAGTTCTTTGTTGATCCACGCCTGTCGTCCAGTGCCACCTTTCGTTCGTGTGGCCATCATTGAGTTTGTCGGTGTGGACGGCTCGTTTACCACCGTTGGATCCGCGACTGGATTGGTTGTCAGACCCCTAGGGGTCGCTCCAGCTGCCGCATAGCCTGCCATGCCAGCGTTTATTGTTGCTTTAGGGTTCATGTGCATAGGCACGTTATGCTCCTCCATTGCCGAAGTCGTTGCCAATGACCCGGTGCTTGTCGTCAGTTGTGCTCTCTCGCCTCATGTCATTGTTGCAAAGCCTGGAAAGTTTTGACATGCAAGATGCACTCACGACTTGTTCGAGATAGTCCTCTAGGTGGGTAAAACAGTCAAATGCCTATCCAGTACCGCTGCACTTTGATACCAAGTGTTCTGCCAAACGGAGCGTAGATGGTGAGCAGGTGGAAGTTCAGAGGCAGAACACATTTTAGAATTCGGGACACTTGAGCAATTTATAATTAGCGGTAAGTGTACTTCAATGACCAGGTACAAAACGATCAAACATATATATACCTGTCCAGTTACGAATGAAGCATCATCAAGGTTTTTGGGTCAATTGTCGAGCAATGGTGTGGAACTGCGTTGTATGTGGTTGGATTCCAGAAGCTCCACTGAGAATTTGGAGTGCTCTGAGGATCGATGGTGCAGATGCGAGATGCATCTTTATAAATCCATGTTTGTCTCGGTGCGCCAAGAAGTCGATCGACAGGTCGTGATACTTCTGACGTAGATTTGCGAGAGTAGCCGAAGGTTTGGGAAGATTCACCGGAGGCGGGGACAGTTGGCGGTTAACCCTAGACTGTCGTAGTGAATATCGAGGTCTCGCGATGCGGTGGGCTGCTTGTGCCCACTCAGAAAGATTAGGGACGCATGTATGTGTGGTACGCAACATTCATAGTCTTTCCTCCCCCTTTTAGCTACGACATCTTGGTGCGCGTACAGATGTGGCCGGTGACAGCCATAGCATTCATCGATCAGATGATACACGTCACAGAGGTTGCCATAGGATTCCCAACTATTATGTGCGACATCATAGCCCTACCACTTGATAAGATATTCTGTAATTTTTCCACGTCGTTAATGGCGGATGATATCCTTGATGACCTACTCTGTGTCCTTGTTCACTTGTACAGGAGGGGGAGGTACATCCCTGCCGGGGAAGTTCTCTCTGGGATTTTGGTAGTGCTTGAGTCTGCAAAAATGGAACACTGGGTGAACTTGCGTAGTGTCGAGGAGTTTGAGTCGTGCAATCACGGGGATTTGCATGCATTCAATCTCACACAGCCCCAGCCATCGGGGTTTGAGCTTTGAATAGTCAACTTTGTAGAGTTTGATGTTTGCCGAACTGATGTTAACTCTGTCGCCATCGGTGAACATATCATCGCAAGCATTTTTATCAGCTGCTGGCTTCATTGCCGCTCTTGTATTTGTGAGTGTTTGCCGTGTTTCATCCAACATGCATGAGAAGTCACGGCAATGGAACTTCCACCGTGTGAATACTGCTCTAAATGTGAAGTCCGTCTGGTGTGTCGGGAGGTTTGCTATACACCACTTTGAACGGAGTTTTACCAATTCTGGTGGGTATTGCCAAATTATATGTGAATTTTGCTGTCCGGAGTTCTGTTGCCCAATCCGTCCCATGTGGTTCATAAAATATTCAAATACGTTGTTCGATTTGTCCGTTTGGCTATTAGTTCGAGGGTGGAATACCATTGAATGCTGGATCATATTGACATAACGAGCCATCAGTTCATGCCAGAAATGGATAGTGAATCGACCATCCTTGTCGCTTGTGACAGTTCTCGGCACGTCGTGTAACCATTTGTTGTTGATTAGAAACAGAAGCGCTGTCTCTTTGACAGTGACTCTGGTTGTTGTTGAAATAAAGTGAGGCATATTGGAAAACCTATCTTCAAGCACGAAGATTGGGTCATATCCCTTGGGTGTAACCGGTAGTCTGGTGAGGAAGTGCATGGAGATATCGCTCCATGGTTCCATCGGAATAAGGAGTTATAGTAGAAGTCCGGGTGGCTTTGTGCGACGGGATTTTTGTCGCAAACACGCGTTGCATGATTTGCAGAAATTGGCCTCATTGGTTTGCATCTTGTCCCAACAGTAGTGCTTTGCTAGCTTATTCAGCATGTTTTCTTCTTTGAAATGTCAACCTGGACCGGTGTTGTGGCATTCTTTGAGCAGCATGCAGCGGAATTCATCGTTCAGGGGAACGACCACCTGACGAGTGAACCGTCATGACCAATAGGGTGCGTTGTGCCAGAACGTTTCTTTGTCGTATCCACCATGCTGGTTGTAGCATCGTGTGAACAAGAGCTCGAGATCGGGATCTCGGTGTTGTTAAAGTGTCGCTGCCTGAGCCATCAGGTCTGGTTGGCGGCTGAGTGCATTTGCTGGGTCGATTCAAGGAAATCCATCCATCGGGTTTGACATCGACTGAGGTTTGGCCACATCTTCAAATATTTCATTGAATGATGGTCGATGTGTACGACGCATCGACAACATTCAAGATAGCAACACCATGTCTTAGATGCATGTTTAACCCGTAATCATCTCCTTTTTGTGTACGTCGTAGTTGAGTTCAGAGGCGTCCATAGCCATGACATGGTTGCGTACATCGTAGTTGAGTTCAGAGGCATCCGTAGCCATGACCATGCAACTTTTGCGATATTTATGGGACCGGTCGCTCTCCGTTGCCATGGCCTTGTAGGAGGACCACGCCAATAGCTTGATCAGAGGCGTTCGTAGCCATGACAAACTTGACCATTGGATCGGATAATTGTAGGGTTGGCGCCAAAGTCAGAGCATACCGCAAAGTGGCGAACGCTTAACCCCATACAAAACGCTGGTGGTACTTACAAAGGCCAAAGAAAACGTGAATGTGTTGAACGTTGGTCGGTGTGAGCCAACTAGTGACTGCTGCCACTTTTTTCCGCTCCATGGCAATCCGTCCACCGTTGATAATGTGACCCAAAACTCGATCTAACGGCAACCAAAGTCGCACTTTAAGAGTTTTCCACACAAAAAATTCTCTTTGTAGAACTTTGAGAATCTTTTGGAGATGTCCATCATGCTCCTCTAGGATGCCACTGTACACCAGAATGTCGTCGAGGTATACCACAACAAAATCATCAAGGTATGGGTGGAAAATGTTGTTCATTTTTGCCATGAATGTTTCTGGGGCATTCGTGAGTCCAAGCGGCATGGCCATGAACTGGAAAATCCCATAACATGTTTGGAATACTGTCTTCTCATTGCCAGCGTCTGTCAAGAGGATTTGGTGATAGCCATTGCGTAGATCAATTTTGGTGAAAAATTGAGCTCCTCGGGGTTGGTCAAAAAGTTTGTCATTACGGAGAAGAAGGTAGTGGTTCTTGATTGTAGTATCGTTGAATGCCTGGTAGTCTATGCACATCTGCATTTTGCCGGTTTTCTTTTTCACGAACACTAATGGCGTAACGTACGGTGACCTAGATGGGCTGATGACCGAGCATCTCGTTGAGCTGGCTCTTCAGCTCGGTCAGCTTGTGATCGCTCATCCGACAGGCACCTTGAAAAGTGGGTCGGCTGCCTGGTTTCATTTTGATGCAGCGATTGATGTCGCGTTGGGGTTGTAGGGTTTTTGGGAGTTTGTAGGAGAAGGCCTTTGCAAACTCTTGGATGAGAGGTGCGAACTCCTCGGGAATCATTGCGAACTTTGTTCATGCCGATGAGGCCAATGAGTCAGTTTCTACCACTTCCTCTTCCTCCATTGGCTTGATATGTACGAGCCACACATGAGCCCTTTGTCTTATGCACTTGTTGGCCACATTGAGCGACATCGGTTGCACAAGTTGTCGCATCTTGGTTGCTTTGGCTTCCTCTACTACATCTACCTCTACTTCTTCTGCTGAATTTTCCGTCCTACATGCGCGATTTGTCCCTTGGTGCCATTGACTTCCACATAGACATCACCACTGTTCCAAGCAATTTGAAGATTGTACTGGTACGGGAAATCACGTCCGAGAATGATTATGTGATCACCAAGTGGACATGACCTCCAGACTGTTACATCTCGCATGTCCCCCAGTTGCATTCGTATTGGTTCTCATAGTCTCCGCTTTTGCAATCTTCTGTTGACGGTTTTTCCTTCAAATACCTCTCGTTTGGTCTGCAAACCCAGCTTGCAAACCAGTTGTTGCTTTAAAAACTATGAGAGGCCCCTCCATCCAACATTGTTGGTACCATTCTGTTATCCTTGCAACCTTAGGAAGGCACTTTTAGCAGTGTCACCGATTGGTCATCCTCATATCCCTCGTCAAACTTTGCAATGCCAAAAACCCTTTGTAGCGTCGCGAGCCATTCAAGTGGACAATCGTTTGGCATATATTACTCTTCTCAGACAAGAGTTGCGCCTTTAACTCCTGTCCCTTGCCATTTATCGATTCATTTCTCTGTGACTCCCTCCCCCCTTTTCTGGCCTACTACTTTCTTCTGCAGTTGTGGACGACATGCCAATCTTTTTCGTAGTTGTAGCAGGTACGCGTGTCTCTCTGTTCAACAACATCCACTTCCATCAGATTCGAGGAGTCCCTTGACTGACCTTTTTCATTTACACGATAATCATGGTAAGGATTTTGACAGCCGTAGGATTCCTGGATCCAAGCATTGTTGTCAGTAGTGTCGATCCTTTTTGCTGCTGCGATCATTTCTGGTAGATGGTGAAGGATGCCAAAAATGACAATCGGTCACCCGGTGTCTCATTTTAGGTAGTTGTTGTAGTGAAAACAGAGTTCTTCTAGGGTGATATCTGCACTAGTGATGTTCTCGCGAAATCTTCGCGTGTACTCTGACACATTGGACCGCTGACGGAGACGCTGAAGCTTGTACCGAGTGTCATCATTCTCATTCCGCCGTATAAAGTGTGTGAGCATGGCACGCGAGAACTCGTTGTAGTCAGTTGGTGGCGTCAGTGTGTCTTGCCATTGCGGGTCAATCTGCTCCAAGGATAGAACGCCTGCAGATGGTGATATGAGATGGGTGTCGTTGGTTGTCGAAGAAGCCCCGCCGGTCTCCTGCTGTCGTTGGATGGCCTTTAGGTCAGACCACAAACTTGATGCTATGCCAAGTAATAGCGTGGTCACTAGGTAAATCTTCTTCTGATCGACATTGACCCATGCAGTGGTGAAGTGGAGCTCCAAGCTCGTCAGCCATATCCAAATGTGCAGGATCGAATGGTTTGGGAGGGGCCAGATGAATCTTGGGTTTTCTTGAGGATTGGGTGTTTTTCTTGACGAGCACCGCTTCTTGTGCACTTGCCTTGCAAAGAGGCTCCATCACAATGTTGACCTTTTGGAGCATATGGACGTTAATCCCTTTGAGCGCGTAGATATGGCTCGCCAGTTCCTTGTTGGTCCGCGCTTGTCACCCGGTGCCACCTGTTGTTCCTGTTGCAGACAACGAGGCCGTTGCTAGGGACGGCTGGTTTACCGCCGTCGGGTCCATGACCTGGTTGGTCGCCAGAGCCTTCGTGGTTGATCCAGCTGCCACATAGCCTGACATGCCAATGCTCGTTGCCGCTTCAGGGTTCGTATGCATAGGCACATTCTACTCCTCCATTGCTGCAGCCGTCGCCAAATACCTGCTGTTGGTCGATGTGTATACTCGATTGCTTTACATTGTAGTCATAAAGTGTGAGAAGTCTTTATGCACGAGATGCGCTGACGCCTTGTACAAGGTAGTCATCCACATGGGTTTAGTAGTCGAATGCCTCTCTAGCACCACTGTGCTCTGACACCATGTGTTATGCCGAACGGAATGTAGATGGTGAACAAGTAGAAGTTGCTAGGTAGAACACGAATTGAAAAATTGGGACACTTGAGCAACTTATGAATTGAGGCAGGTGTTCTTCGATGACAAGTGAAAAAATGATCATACAAATATGAAAACATGTATTCAAGTGTCAAGCTACAAATGAAACGTAGTTGGGGTCACCGAGTCGATTGTCGAGCGTCACGTATAGAATTGTGTTGTGAGTGGTTGGATCGAGAAGCTCTGTCAAGGAATCGAGGGACTTCGAAGATTGACGGCAAAGATGCGAGATGCATATCTATAAATCTCCATATTTCTTGGTGTATCAAGAAGTCGGTCAAAAGGTCTTGATACTTCTGTCGATGATTTTTGACAGTGGTCAAAGTTGTTAGTAAGTGCGAGAAGAATCGCCGGGGGGCGGGGAAAGTTGGCTGAATTGCCCTCGACCATTGGAGTGAAAGTCGAGGTCTCGTTGCGTGGTGGGCTATTTGTGTAATGAAAGAAATGACCACTCATAAAGATGGGAGTCTCACACCTTTTGTGGACAAGGTGTACAACATAGCCTTCAGCTTTCACATATGTGCACTTAAAAGATCCTAGCATGCAAAGGCACACACCACTTGGCAGGTGTGCAGAGAACTCTAGTTGAAGGTACTTAACTTGTAATGCTTCGTGTACAATCTTAGACCCATTGTGATGGCCCCGGCCAGGGCCAAATGCATAAAGACGTGGAGGACCCTCCTCGATCCAACTTGATGTTGATCGAGTAGGACCGCCGATCGAGGGTGGGGTAAATCTTGACCCTTTACTCTGTCCAACGCAACTCTATCCTACAAACTAGCTTCTAGCTCGATCTCGAATGATTTCCTAAGACCAAAAACAAAATAGTTCACACCCAATTCACTTATACAAGGACCATTTAACCCCGAGGACTAAGTTGAAGTAGGACATGACCTGTTATGCCAAACAGAGCGTAGATGGTGAGAAGGTAAGAGTTGTGAGGCATAACACAGTTTGAAAATTTAGGACACTTCCAAAACTTTGAAGTAGCGGTAGCTGTACTTCAATCACAAGTGTCAAAATGACGGAACACATACATACACGTATTGAGTTACAAATGATACATACTTAGAGTCATTGAGTCGATCACCGAGCAACGTGTGTTGAGTCGCATATTGAGTGGTTGGATCGAAGAGATCCGTTGAGGAATCTGGGGGGCTCAAAGATTGAGAACGAAGCTGCAAGATGCACCTCTTTAAATCTTGACATATCTTGATGCGTCAAGAAGTTGAAGGAAAAGTCCTGAAACTTCTGTTGGTGATTCTCGGACCTGGTCAAAGTTGTCAGAATGTGCAAGAAGGATCGCTGAAGGGTGAGGGCACTTGGCCAGATTTCCCTTGACTGTCGGAGTGAAAACCGATGTCTGAACGCGCGGTGGGCTATTTGTGTGCTGTCAGAAATTCCCACTCCAAAATATCAGGGACTCGTGTACATATGGTAAGTAACACTTCTCCCCCCTTTAACCCTGACGTCCCGGCGAAGGTACAAGTTTACCTCAATGACGATTGTAATTCCCATCCATCATGTAGTCGACATTGTGGAGGTCGTCATAGGGTTCCCGATTGTTGTGTGCGGCATCGTAGCTCTGCCACTAAACAAGATCTTCCATTGCCTTACCATGTCGCCGATGGCGAAGGATGTCTTTGATAATGTACTCCGTACTCTCGTCTACTTGTACAGGGGGAGGGAGAGGCAGATCCTTGCCTCGGAAGTTCTCGTCGGGATCCCAGTAATGCGTAAGCCTGTTGATATGAAACACTGGGTCAACTTGCATAGTTTTGGGGAGTTTAAATCGTGCAACCATGGGGCTCTTGATGCGCTCGATGTTAAATGGTCCCAACCATATAAATTTGAGATATGAACATTCAGCTCCGTGGAGTTTGATGTGTGCCGAACAAAGGAGAACTTCATTACCATTAGTGAATATGTCAATGTTGCAATGTCGGTGGGCTGCTTGCTTCATCGCCACTCGTTTCTTTGCAAGCGTTTTTTGTGTTTTGCCCTATATGATGGAGAAATTGTGACGTTGGATGTCGACTGCATAAATGTTGCTTTGGCTATGCAGACCAGCTCTTGTGGTAGGAAGTTTTCCATACACCACTTCAAATGGGATTTTACCCGTTGTTGTGGACGTCGTTGAATCATATGCAAGTTCGGCAGGTGGAATTTTGACTGCCCAATCCCTCCCGCATGGCTTGCATAATGTTTGGAGAAGTTCAAGCTTCTGACTGGTCCGCTCACTTTGGGTGTCGGCTTGAGGGTGAAACACCATGGAAAGTTGGATCCGACTGCCGTAACAAGTTAGCAGTTTGTGCTACAGATGGCTTGTGGACCAACCATCTCTGTTGCTTGTGGTGATGATTCTCATCACGCCGTGTTGCCGTTTGATGTTGTTACAAATAGCAATATTGTTCTTTTGGTGGTGACAATGATCGTCGTCGGGATGAGGTGGGACATTTTGAAAAAACTATTGACGACCACAAAGATTGCATCATATCCCTCTGGCGTGACCAATAATCCAGTGACAAAGTCTGTGGATGTTCCCTTCTACAGTTTCATCCAAATAGGAAGTGGGTGCACGAGTCCGGGTCACCTCATGCGATGGGATTTTTGCCGCTGACACATGTCACATGATTTGCAGAAGTTGACCACGTTGGTTTGCATCTTGTTCCATTAGTAGTGCTTTGCCAGCTTCTTCAGCATCTTATAATCTCCAAAATTTCCACCTGGACCGGTGTTGTGGTACTCCTCAAGCAGCATGTGGTGAAGTTCATCGCTCGAAGGTACGACCAATTGGGTAGTGAACCGTCGTTGCTAATAGGGTGCGTCATGCCAGAACTTGGACTTGTCGTATCCGCCGTGCTCGTCGTAGCCACGTGTAAATATATTCTTGAGATAAGGATCTTGTTGTAGTTGAAGTGTCGCCACCTTAGACATCAAGTCTGGTCGGCAGCTAAGCTCATATGCAGGGTTGATTTTCCTCCAGGGGTAGTCAATATCGTAGTCGAAGCCTGATTTGAGGAACTCCGTCCATCGGGTTTGACGTCAACTGAGGTTTTCCTACGTCTTCAAACATTTCACTGCGTGATGGTCGGTAAGCACGCCACATCAGGGGCATTCAAGATAGTATCACCATGTCTTAAATGTATGTACGACCACCAACATCTCCTTTTCGTGTATGGTGTTGTTGAGTTTTGGTCCACGTAAATTTTTTCACATGTACGTGACCGGTTTCTCTCCGCTGCCTTGATCCTATGGGAGTACTATGCTGATAGCCCAATTGAAGCCGTCTGTAGCCATGACGTGGTTGGCCATTGGATTGGCCAATCATAGGGTTGGTGCCGAGGTTAGAGCGTCCCTTTAAGCAGTAAACGCTTCTTGTTTGTTGTCTCCCCACTACCACTCATTTTCTTAAAAAGTGAGATCGGAGAGAGGCACTGACTCTTAGGTGTAATCCCATACCAAGCGCTGGTAGGAATTGCATAAGTCGAGGAAATCTTGGACGTCTCTGACATTGGTTGGTGTCGGCCAATCAATGACTTCAGCAATGTTTTTTTATCTATGGTGATCCGTCCGCTGTTGATGATGTGACCCAAAAACTCGACCGAATGGCGACCAAAGTCATATCCTGAGATTTTTTTTGAAGGATTTGTCTCAATTAATAACTTCAAGGAGTTTTTTGGAGATGTCCATCATGCTCCTCCGGGATGCGGATGTACACCACAATGTCATTGAGATGTACCACGACAAAATCGTTGAGGTATGGAAGTAACATGTTGTTCATTGCCGCCATGAATATTGCGGGGGTATTCGGGAGTCCAAACAACATGACCATGAACTCAAAACGCCCGTAGTGAGTTCAAAATGCTGTCTTTCGGATGTCGGTGTCTGCCGCGCAAATCCGGTGATAACCGCTACGTATGTCCATTTTGGTGAAAATTTGAGCTCTTTGTAGTTGGTCAAAAAACTCTTCAGCTTTGCGGAGGGGATAACGGTTCTTGAAAGTAGTGTTGTTCAACACCCGTAGTCCATGCGCAACTCCATTTTGCCTATTTTCCTTCTCACAAGCAATACTGGTGTGGCATATGGTGACATGGACGGACAGATGAATCCTTGACCAAGCACCTCGTCAAGCTGCTTTTTCAACTCGGTCAGCTCATGGTTGCTCATTCTAGAGGCTCCTCAAACCGTGGGTCGGTTGCCTGGGTTCAGTTCAATGGTTGATGCCATATTGAGGTGGTATGGTTTTTGGGACTTCGTCGGGGAAGGCGTCCGCAAAATCTCGGATGACAGGCGCAAACTCCTCAAGAATTATCGCGAAATATGTTGATATCTATGAGGCCGATTAGGCCAATGAGTGAGCTACCGCCACATCCGCTTCCTCAATTGGCTCGAGGTGTACAAGCCATGCACAAAACCCTTGTTGCATATAATACTTGGCCACGTTGAGCAGGATCAGTGTACAAGTTGTCACTTTTTGGTCGCTGTAGTTTTCTCTGTTGCTTCCACCGTTGCTGCTTTTGCTGTCACTTTCCATCCCATGTGCAAATGTTGTCGCTTGGCGTCGTTGATTTCCATGTAAACGTTTCTACTGTTCCAATTGATTTGTAGATCGTGCTGGTATGGGAAATCGTGTCCGAGGATAAATTTTTTATTGCTCATTGGACGTGACCTCTAGACCGTTACATCCCGCAAGTCTCCCACTTGCAATCCTAGTGGTTATCGGAGTCTCCGTTTCTGCAATCTTCCGTCGACGGTTTTCATTCAAACACCCCTGATTCTGTTTGCAAACCCAGCTTTTGAACCATGTTGTTGCTTACAAAATAGTGAGAGGCCCCTCCATCCAATAGTGCCGGCACCATTATTCAACCGTTGCGGCCTCGGAGTTGCACTTTTAGTCGTATTGCCGGTTGGTTGTCCTTCTACCCCTCACCAAACTTAGCAATCTCAAGAACCCCATGTAGTGTTATAATCCATTATGATGGGTGATTGTTTAGCGCAGATCTATCCTCTCAGACAAGAGTTGCGCCTTTCACTCCTGTCCCTTGTTGTTTCTCGAATTAGTTTATACAACTTCCCACCCGTTGTGGCTAGCTGCTTTGCTTCTGCAGTTTCGAGAGATATGCCCAATTTTTTCTATAGTTGTAGCACATGCACATGTCTCTCTGGTGGACGGCGTCTTCCACCATCAGAGTCAAGGAGTCCCCCAACTGACCTTCTTCGTTCCCATGGTAATTGTGGTTCGGAGTTCACCAGCTCTCGGATTCCTTGATTTGAGCACTGTAGTCTGCGCTATTGATTCTTTCTATTGTTGGGATTGTCTGTGGTATGTTGTTCTAGATGCCAAAGATGGAAACTGCTCACCAGATGTCCCGTTTGAGGCCATTACTGTAGTAAAAACATAGTTTGTTGGGGGTGATGTCTACACCAGTGATGATCTCGCGACATCTCTGTGTGTACTGTGCTACACTGGAATACTGACAGAGACACTCGAGTTTGTACTGAGTGTCAGACTTCTCATTCAACCATCTGAAACGTGCAAGCATCACGAGCGAGATGTTTCTCAAGTCGTTTGGTGACGTCAGTACATCTTGCCATTGTGGGTTCATCTCCTTCAACGATACAACTCCTTCGGTAGACTATGCAAGGCGGGCTTCATTAGCCGCTCATGAGCCCCCCTTGGTCTCCTACAACCATTGGATGGCCTTTAGGTTGGACCAACTTAAGGTCATATCATGTAGAAGCATGGCCATGAGGTCAATTTTCTTTTGACTGTCGTTGACCCCAGCAGCGGTGAAGTACACCTCCAAGCTCGTCAGCCACATCCAAACCATTGGTCATTTGGAATTTGCAAGATCAAACGGTTCATGAGGGGCCGGACAAGCATCGCCTCTCGTGCACTTGCATTGCGAAGAGCCTCCATTGCGACGTTTAGTTGTTGGAGCAGTTTGGTGTTGATTTCCTCAATTGCAACGATACGGTTTGAAAGTTCCTTGTTGATCCGCGCCAGTCGGCCGGTGCCACTGTCATTCCTGCTGTACACGATGTGGCTGTTGGTAGGGGCGACTGGATTTCTGCCATCGGATTTGTGACCGGATTGACCATTGGAGCCGTCGGGGTTGACCCAGCTGCCGCATAGCCTTTCGCGCCAGCATTTGCTACCGCTTCAGGGTTTGTGTGTATGGTCACATTCTGCTCCATCGCTCAATTCGTCGACGAAGATCCGCTCTTTGTTGTTGGATGCACTTGCTTGTTTCACGTGGTAGTCATGAAGTCTGTGAAGTCTTGACGTACGACAGGCACGGACGACTTGTGCGAGGTAGTCCTCTGGATGAATAAAGTAGTCAGATGCCTTTACACCACCGCTGCACTTTGATACTAAGTGTTATGCCAAATGGATTGTAGATGTTGAACATGTATGAGTTGCAAGGCATAATACGGTTTGAGAATTTGGGACACTTGAGAAGTTTATAATTAGGTGTAAGTGTACTTCGATGACAAGTGTCAAAATGACCGAACACGTAAGTGTCAAATTCTAAACGAGACGCAGTCGGATTCATTGGGTTGATCGTCGATTGGCGAGTGTGGCGTCGCATAGTGAGTGGTCCGATTGAGATGTACAACCAAGAAATTGGGGGGCTTTGTGTAGTTTTGTGTGCCGTACACGGCTTATGGTGACCCCTCTGCTCATGTCCATCCACGTCCTAACATGGCAACGATGGTAGAAGATCTGCGGCTAGACGGGTGCGCGGTAGACATCTATCATAGATAGATCCTTACTATGGAAAAGCACATAGGTGTGCAGCCTATCAGGATGTAGCTCTTGTTGATGTGGCCTGTCTGGTCCAGACAGCTTGTCGTTCTAACATGTCTGCAAGGAGTTATGCCCAAAACCGTGTTTCCGCCATTGTTTTGGTCTGCTAGAAAATTGTACGCCTATGTGCACCGTGTGGGTGTGCACTAGCTGAGCCTGCGACCCTATGTAGTCTGCCCAGGGCTCAGTTGCTCTCTCTCTCTCTCTCTCTCTCTCTCTCTCTCTCTCTCTCTCTCTCTCTCTCTCTCTCTACACATTGCTTGCAGCCAGACGCATTGATGCGTCGTTCTAGCCAAACCCTTGCAGTTGATTTTTACCCTACTTCCCAACACCTTCTTGCATGCATTCTGTCATGGTATCAGAGCAGCGAGGCATCCCTCACTGAGTTGCGTAGCAGAGATGCAACAGCGGCAACATCAGTGAGAGTCACAGCTAAAGCCATGGTCGTGGGAGAACCCACCAACCCACGGTGACTTGCAGTAGCAGATTGTAGCAGTAGAGACACCCTTGCAATCGCATCACCACGCCACGGCCATGCGGGAGCCAAGGGATTCCCAACCCTTTCCAGCAGCAGTTGAGACATGTGATGTTGAGAAGGGGTCTGTGAAGGGTCCCAAAAGCTTCACTCAGGTCGCACATACAACCCCCTGGACGTGAGAGAGTGCAACTGCCCTATTTGACCACCGTTTTCGGCGTATAAGAGCTCGGTAGAAAGCTCTTACAAAACCCTATCCATCTCTTATACTCTTGCCTCATTTCATGCTCAGTAGGCTCTAGGAAATGAAACAACGCTCTCACATCTATTCTTTTAGTTTTTATCTTGGGCTGAAAAAGACACGGTAAAGTTTTTGAGCCTTTTAAGGTTCTTGTTTTAGGAAACCACCGCGATTGCATTCAACATCCTTTGGTGCATATTCGCTCCATAATTTGCTTCATTTGGACAACCTTCATGCTGACGTCATCAATGTAGGTGATGACGCCAGCACCATCGCAGCCAAATATTTGCGTGAAACATCATTTGTTACCAGCATTCCAAATCCTTGAGAAACACCAATGGTTTGTGATTCTGAAAACATTGATGTTTGGACCCATACTGAGCAGCAGCGCCCAGCCATCATGCCAAAGCAAATCCCTGCCAACACCGCCACCAATGCAGCAACGGAGGACAACTCTATCAGCAGCCAGTGCGGGCCACCACCAACGTCACCACAGTAGCAACAACAACAGCAACAACAACAGTAGTAGTAGCAGTTGTAGCTACCATAGTACTAATAGTAGTAGTAGTAGTAGTAGTAGTAGTAGTAGTAGTAGTAGTAGTAGTAGCAACATCCGCAGCAGCAGCAGTAGCAGCAACACCAGCATCCGCAGCAGTAGTAGTAGCAGCAACAGCAGCAACAGCAGCAAGAGCAACGGCAACTACAATAGCAGTAGCAGCAGTAGCCTCCTTATTCGACAAACCTGGCATGTCAGATGCGTGCGTTGGCCGACCTACAGGTCAAAAGCCTCCAGACGCTGATGAAGCAGGTCGTTGAATTGCAGGACATGATCAAGGGCTTACTGTCCGAGCAGTAGCGAAAATCAGCTGGCATAAGCGAGGACCACCTCGCCTCCAGTAGCCCTGCTAACAAGGTAGCTGAGGCCCTCTCCGACTCTGGGGATGAGGACAAGGAGGAGTTACTACGTACACACCTCTAGCGCTTGGAGGCACGAGCTTAGGGGAAGAAGGGTCCCAAGTCATTTGCTGGTGGCAACAATAGCGGTGGGACTAGCGTCAGCACCAACGTGAACAGCGACAGCCACAACAGTGCAACGGCAGTAGCAATAGCAACGGTGGCAGTAGCACCTACAGAAGCACTGGGGGTCACCGGATCCCGTGCTTCAACTAGGGCAGTGACCATCGCTACACCAACTGCACTCGCCTAGCGGGCCGCCCACTGGACTGGGCAAAGATCATGCGTGGACTGCAGCAAGTGCATGAGGCACGCATGCACATGTCGTCCGGCGCGACCACCCGCTCAGCCGCCATGACCACAGCTGTCCCACAGCAGCCCACAGCCAGAGTGACCACCCCAGTCACAAGTCCCAAAGCAACCAGGCGCTTGTCGACTGGGACAGGTTGATCGCCGAGTTGCCCCAGCTTCTCACCCTACACTCATCTCACGGAGGTCGTATTGTGTTGACTGATCTGGGGGGTCGTACAGCCTGTGGACTGTCTTTCCTGTTGCGTGATGGTTCCTATGGCGGTGCCCTTGAGCAGTCGTGTGCACATGGCGGTCTTGATGATGTGTCCTGGTTGCATTCTTCCCATGTGCGCTCCGACATTTGCCTTGCTACGTCGCCCACCCAGCGGTCTGCTACTTCTCCCTATTTCGTCGCCAAATGCCATGTTACCCCCTGTGCAAGCGTCACAGATACCACCTGGGTCGTTGACTCCGGTGCCACCCATCACATGACATGTCGTCATGATGCCTTTGTCGTCCTACATCCTGTTGGTGCCGTTTGCTCTGTCTGTACTACAGCTGGCCATGAGGTCCCTGCCTAGGGTGTTGGGGTTGTGCAGTTCATCGGGCCAGCTGGTCCCATGTACATCTTCGAGGTCCTCTTTATCCTTGGTCTTGAACTCAGCCTGGTGTCTGTCCGTGCTTGCACCAAGATGGGCCTGGGTGTCATGCACACCGTTGCCGATGCTCGCATCTTTGTGTGAGACACCCAGGAGACCATCCTTAGTGGGACGGTCATTGATGATCTCTACCACATCTCCGGGTCCCCTGCCAGTACCCCCTCTCCTCCCTCTCCCACCACGCTTGTCTTTGTTGCTGGTACTCTTTCCCCTCAGCACCATTGCCTCCTGCATCAATGCCTCTGTCATGTGCACCTAGGGGCTGTCAGCAGACTGATCCGCACTCGTCAAGCAGGCTGTCGCCTGCTCTCGGTCTTGATGCAGCATCCTTCTAGGCACCACCCACAACCAACTGCCTGTTGTGTGCCAAAAGTAGAATGCACCAGTCCACCTACCTTGAGTCAGTCTCCAGGTCTCGTTGGCCCCTGAAGCTGATCCACTCTGATTTCATAGGTCCGCTCCCTGTCGAGTTTCAGGAGGACAATGTCTAATGTGTTCTGACGCTAACTGATGACTTCACGCGCATGTACCCGGTTTACACTTCGAGTCACAAGAGAGAAGTTGTCATTGCTGTCCACGTCTGGCTAGTCATGGCCAAAAGTCAGGCTCGTTACATGCTACAGACCTTTTTCTTTTATTGTAGTGGTAAGTACCTCAGTGACATGGCGTGCTACTTCACCGCGCTAGGTATCTTCCACAACCTCTCCACTCCCACCACCCCCCAGCAGAACGGTGTCTCAGAATGCAGGAACCGTACCATGGAGGATGCGGTCCGCGCCATGCGCGCCGATAGCGCCATGCCTGAGACCTTTGCCTTCAAGGGGATGGCGTATATGACCTGGGTCTGGAACCGCATACCACACGGCCCCCTCCCAGGCCACCGCACACCCTATGACCTATGGTATGACCATCGTGCCGATGTGCGCCTGGCCCGTGTCTAGGGCTCCCTCGCCTGCGTCTGGTTCACGCCAGAGCAGCAAGGGAGCAACCTCTCTCCGTGGGGCCGTATCTGCATCTTTGTCGGTGTGGCACTGCGATCAAACGCCTGGCGGTTTTGGGACCCTCAGTGGCACCGGATTGTGGAGTTGCGCAACGCTGTCTTCTTCGAGCATCTCACGTTGTCCGACCTTGCTTGCATCCATGCTCTCCACGGTGCTCATGCCCATGGGTGTGCCATAGCTTGTCGTGAGGAGAAGGTGCCTGCCATGGTTGGCCCAGTGCTCCCAGCCTGTGCCCGTTGGCATCTCTAGCCCCGTCCCATCTGCCGCCCCTACCTCTGCGTTCTCGTCCACGTCCGAGTCTGCATTCGAGTCCACGTCCGCGTTTGAGGCCCTGCCTGATCCTGGGTCTGTGTCTGCGTCTCGCTCTGAGCCATCCTCCTCCCCGACTGCTAACGTGTCTGCTTCTGGCACGGTGCCTTCCCCAGCCACCAAGGCCACACTACCCTCTGTTAACACGCCTTCCGTGTAGCCCACGCCTGCATCTGAGTCAACGGCGACCCTTACTCCTATCCCCTCTGACCCCTACATGCAGGCACCTAGTGGGCACCTCCGCCTTGCTTTGACTGTTGACAATAGTCTCCAAGGCAAGCACCTCGCCCCTCACCCTACCTCGCCTGCCGCCAACAGTGACGCATGCAGGTGACTCCGACCTCGTCCCATGCGCAACATTGTCAGCGCACACCTTGGCACGAAGGCCATCGGCCTGAGTGCTCGCGGCCTCACGGAGGTTCATCCTGGCTGTGCCATTGGTGTGGCACTACTTTTCCACGAGCGCGACCTCGCTTGTGATGCTGTTGAGTCCATGGGCACGATGGATCATCCCTCCACAGCTTATGTCCTGGCCACGCACAGTGCACCATCGTCGTCTCCTGACCCCACCACTCTGCCTCAGGCCTTGTTAGCCCTCGACGCTGAGCAGTGGCGAGATGCCTGCCACGCTGAGCTTGATGCCATTCGTGAGCATGGCATCTTCGAGTTGGTGGACTTGCCAAAGAACCACAAGGCCGTGAAGGCCACGTGGGCTCTCCGCAAGAAGCTCAAACCACATGGCACGGTGGAGCGCTATAAAGCCCGCCTGAGAGCAAAGAGGTTCTCCTAGGTCACTGGTGTGGACTACACCGAGACCTTTGACCCCATTGGCCGGATGACGACGGTGCTCACACTGTTGAGCCAGGTGGCACAACAGGTGCTGGGAGCTCCATCAGATGGATGTCAACAACAAGTTTCTAAATGGGGACCTTGATGAGGAAGTCTACACGGTGCAACCACCCGGCTTTGAGGATGGTACCGGTCGCTTGTACTAGCTACGGAAGGCCTTGTACGATCTAAAACAGTCACCTCGTTGTTGGAACCAGGAGATTACCTGCGCGCTAAGACGTGTCGGATACGTTCAAAGTGACGCTGGCCCATCCCTGTTCCTCCCGCAGTCCCTAGCACCGCTCACTGCCATCCTTGTCTAAGTGGATAATCTTCTGATCGCCTCGCCTGACGTGGAAGCAGTGAATACCACCAAGGTTGTTCTCTCCTCGAATTATAAGATGAAAGACCTCAGAGAGGCCTCCGTCTTTCTCGGGATGGAGATCGTGCACGACCGTGTTCGCCGCACGCTCCGCATCCATCTGGCACGCTACACAAAGGCTGTGGAGGAACGCTTCGCAGACCTCCTCGCTGCCATCCGCATTGCCTCCACTCTCATGAACCCTGAAGGGCAGGCTGCCGTGAAGGTGGACGACCCAGCCGACCTAGGGGAGCCAGTCAACGTGAGCCTGTACCTACGAGTCATTGGCTCACTCATGTACTTGGCCACCACGACACGGCCCGACATTGCCTTCACTGTCAACCTGCTCGTCCAGTTCTCGCAGGCTCCGCGCCAACAAACACAAGAGGCAGCCGTCCGGTGTGTGCGCTACATCCTGTCCACGCCCAATTTGGTCTGTGCTTCTGTGAGCAGGTGTCCATCGTACTCGACGAGTATGCAAACAGTGATTGGGCGTCGAGTCCAAATGGCAAAAGCCACACCGGCTACATCTTCGTCATTGGGGGAACTGCGGTGTCCTGGCGTAGTGGGAAACAAGGCTGCATTGCACGCAACACTATAGAGGTAGAGTATCTTGCTCTGGGCACCGGTGCAGTTGAGTGCGTCTGGCTTGTCCGTCTGCTGCATGAATTGCGTCACTCCATTCCCCTCGTGGTGCTTCAGTGTGACAATATGAGCACCGAGGCCATCGCCACGAACTCAGGTGTGTTCCATGCACCCATGAAACAACGTCTAGCATCACTTTGTGCATGACCTCGTTGACCGTGGTGAGACATGAGTCGTCCATGTGGGCACTGATCGGTAGCGCTCTGACTTTCTAATCAAGGTTGTGGCTCGTTCAAAGTTGCATGCGGCCACTCGATCCATGGGACTCTGCCTCATTCCCGTTGTAGGTTGACTCCTCATGTGCCATCTTCCATGTGCTGTACTTGCTCCTTGCAACGTTCGTGTGTGTCCGGTCTTGTACAGCGTCAGTGTCATGGGGGAGTGTTGTTGTGTGTTTCGGACACAGCTCACGGTGACCCTCGGCTCATGTCCATCCACGTGCAGATCCCTGACATGGCAATGACGGCAGAAGACCAACGGCTGGACGGGTGCCCGAAAGACATCTTTCGTAGCCAGATCCTTGCTGTGGTACAACACATAGGTGTGCAGCCTATCAGGACATAGCTCTTGTTGACGTGGCCTGTCTGGTTTTGACGACTCGTCGTTCTGACGTGTTTACAGGGAGTTATGCCCAAGACCGTGTTTATGCCATTGTTTTGGTCTGCTAGAAATTGTGCGCCTGTGCGTGCCGTGTGGGTGTACACTAGCTAGGCTTGAGACCCTCTATTGTCTGCCAGGGCTCAGCTGCTCTCTCTCTCTCTCTCTCTCTCTCTCTCTCTCTCTCTCTCTCTCTCTCTCTTTCCCTCTCTCTCTCTCTCTCTCTCTGTGCACATTGCTTGCAACTAGACGCGTTGATGCGTCGTGCTGGTGAGACCCTTGCAGTTGATTTCTTCCTTACTGCCCTACACTTGCTTGCATGCATTATGTCACTTTGAAGATCGACAGGAAAGATGCAAGATGCATCTGTATAAGTCTTGATACATCTAGATGCATTGAGAAGTCGACCGAAAGGTCGTGGAAATTCTGTCCATGGTTGTTGAAAGTGGTCGAAGTTTTCCGAATGTGCGAGAAGGATCCCCGGAGGGCGAGGGAAGTTGGTTGGATTGCCCTCGATTGTTTGAGTGAAAATCGTTGTCTCGTTGTCTCGGTGGGCTATTTGTGTAATGGCATAAATCCCCACTTGGAAAGATTAGGGACTGGTGTACTGCTGGTAAGTTACAATCAGAATGGAAATTGCGTTGTTCTTTTGTAACGGTGTGGACACTACTGCTTCAACATCAAACTAGCCGACATCTCAGGCTTATGTTCACGATTGTGCGGATGTATCAGATAGTACTTTCCATCTTTTCCATTTTTCTAGACATTTCTCTTTGGGGTAGAAGGGGCGAATAGGACTTATTCGTTTGAGGTAGGGGCGAATGTAGCCTACTGTTTAGCCGTGAAGGGCGAATGGGTATATTGTTCCGTGGTGGGGGAAAATCAGGCCCTTTTCTCTGAAAACAGGCGTCTATGTTGTTTCCGGGCGACTTTGTAATACGGACGACAACCCAAAACTTTGTAAGTCGCCCCCATTCTGGCTCCACCATGTCTGAGACGCCCCCATTCTGAGAAAATTACTATGTTGCCTCCATTCCGGAAAGTTATGTCCAGGTCGCCCCCACGTCCAGTACGGATGAAACATTATCGACGTATTGGCCCCACTTTCAGAAACTCCTGGCTAGGTCGCCGCCATTAATGGGGGCGACGTAGCCATGATTCTCAGAATGGGGGCAAGTTGGGAAACTAATAGAAGCAAGAGGCAGGTGTTGCACGCAAAGCGTGCATACCGTTACATAGTAACCGAGCAAAAGCATTCATATTAGTATCTCTCAAGAGGCTAAATAATTGCCCGCAATCTGGACCACATAATGGAAGGTTTGCCATGAGACTTTATGTCGTCCGTGGAAGCCAAAACTGGTTGTAAATGGACTGCCAAGCTGTCACCCGCATTCGTTCAAACTATCTTTTTTGTTCGCCCATGTGTGCTCTTAAACATTGTGTATGGTTTGGATGAACTCTTTCTAAACTACTTCAAGCTACGCTGGATTTATTCCAGCTTGTGTGGATGTAAAAGCAAAAAAGACATCCAAAAATCGACCAAATGCGGTTGATGATACACTACTATGTGTAGCAATTCACCAACATAATGAAGAAAAACCTCTAAAGGCATTTCTTCTCGGTCTTTTTCATGAATACGTTTCTATATGATGATGATTTCATTTATACGAGATGAATATGTTCTTCTATTGTGAACATGCTAGTTTCACACGCCTGTTATGAACTTCACCAAAAAATCTATCTTCGACGAATTTGGATGAGTTTAGGATGTTCACTTATGTTATAAAAGTTAAGATGAAGTTATTATAGGCAGAATTGAATTTATTTACCTTCTTCTGTAATGTTGGTTGAATTTCTTTTCTTTCATTTGCATGTTAACCCTGCTTGAAGCCGAGTTCACGAGTCTAAAGAGTCTGTCATAACGACCAGTTCCGTGAAACAGGACAGGGCGAGGCCAAGAAGGAGCGACATAGAGGGGTTTAAACAACATTAGATTCTGCTCGCCAGTGGACCCGAGGGGCTGGACCCAACCCAATGTACAGTCCTTACCCTTTTGTCTTGGCGTCGGACTGGACATTCCGTACTATCCGGGGTCTTTCCGGACATCTAGGTCGATGTCCGTAATTTTTTTTCTTGTGGGCCGACCCAGGCTGTGCATCCGCGGACGTGGGGGGGCATACAGTCCGACAATTTCTCGCACCCTGATTGGTGGATATGTCAGGAAAATGACCGATCCACAAATAAATATTTTCTTCAGCATCGTTTGGCACGCGAAGCGATTGTAATAGGGTTACTATGTAACCCAAAAATGGGGCGACCTAGGCAGAAGTTTTTTGAATGGGGGTGACCTACTTATTTGTTCTCAGAGTGGGGGCGTCTCAGGCATGGTCGGCCGAAAATGTGGGCGACCTGGCAATTAGCCGGGTGTTTCCGCCCTTAAAGGTTTCTCTTCCACACACTTGTTCTCGGCACTCCGCCCTAATCATACAGAGCTGAAGGATTAGTGGAAGGAGACGCGCCAAATTCTGGTCATACCAGGCAGTTGTTTTGGGGAAAGCCACGTGGCAGCCGGTTGACTGCCACGTGAGCAGCCCTGTCATGCCCGACCTGATGCAAGAAGCCGTCGAAGCTGCGAAGTAGGACACGATGCAGCAAGCACCTGCTGTGCCAGCCTTGGCCATGGCAGGGTTAGCAGCAGCAGCAGCAGCAGCAGCAGCAGGGGCACCTGGAGTCCCTGCTGACGTGGCGGCAGCCGCTCAAGAGACAATCCCCATGAGCATTCTCTCAAAAATCACTATTCAGGATTGCGTGAAGGACCTTGACGTCCTCAGCCGCGGGCTGGCTGCTGCTGCTGGCGCCGCCTCCACTGCTACTCATGCCGGTTCGACTCCAGCAGCGGCAGCAGCAGCAGCGGTAGCGGCTGCAGGAGGGAAAGAGCGGGGAGTGGGAGTAAGCGCAGGGCAGAGGGAGAAGGAGAAGGAGGGTGGGCCTGAGAGGACGAGGAAACAGGCTCTGCTGCGCTACCTGCATGCAGTTCGACAGCGGCTGCTGCGGCTGCTCGTTGTTGCCAAGTGGTCAGCTCAGGTTCGTGTGTGGCCTTTTTCCTGTTCCATGTTTGCCTACACTGCTGCGTCATCCACCATCTCCCCCCCCCC
>SZWC01006221.1:27385-75674 GCA_023375785.1 Penium margaritaceum
CCTATGCCACCTTCATCAGATCACCCATCTTCGTGGTGAGGGCAAAAAAAAGAGGAAAGCTGGCCGTCAAACCGAGACACACGTTTACAAGAGTTCCATCCATCCACAACACAGTTCCAACACGCACACGAATTTCTCACACGCGAAGCCCTGCAGCCCTGCAAGAAGACGCAGTCTATCGGCGCTTTCAGCGTTGGAATGATGGTGGAAGGAGTGAGCACATGCCATGCCATGTCATGTCATGTCGATGTCATGTCATGTCACGTCATGTCACGTCACGTCATGTCACTTCATGTCATGTCACATCATGTCATGTCACGTCATGTTATGACATGGTGTGTCACAAAATCTCCTCTTGCCTTGCTCCTGAACCAGACAGTTGCAAGGCAGGTGAAGGAAGAAAACTCCGTCTCATGTCCTATCTGATGCCGCTGTGAACAGAGGCAGAGGCGCTGAAGTGCTGCGGTTCCTGTGCCTGGCTTGTGCACAACAACACGTGGTGGGTATGGCCCACCACGTCCCATGCGGCATGGGAAGGTAAGCTGGCGCAAAAGATGAAACCTCTGCTGCGCGGCATGTGTGGTGTGTGGAGGAGGGCATGACTCCTGCATTTGAGTTGTGCGTCATGCTGCAGTTATGGACATCATCCCAGCTTTCAGTTCCTAGAAGAAGCAGGAGAGGGGGAGGGCAGTAATAACGCGCACATCTGTCTGTTGACAGGCATAGCCCAAACCACAGAATGAGGGGTTCATTTGTGCAACTTTGACCGCGATAAGGCGTTTGCCAAAAGAAAGCGTTTTGTGACAAGCAAAAAATCTGCATGATTAAAAATGACAAACAGTACTTTGTTACCCAGCATTTGGACTCGAATCCTTGCGACCTGGTTGGGGGCTGTGGCTTTTAGTTTAATTGTAGTTCATGTTTAGTTTTTGATTTATTGATTTTTCAATAGGATTTTCAGTGTATTTTAGTTTACTTCAGTTTAGTTTAGTACACTAAAACGATACCAAACACATCACATCATCCCACCTAACCGGGTGTGCTCCGTGTTGTGTGGACATAAATCTGACCATCATAACCAACAAAAGCCTCAGATCACTGAGCCTTTTCCCATTTTATGCTTGTACTGGAAATGCTGACCAACGCATCCCGCCAGTCAATGTTCAATCCACAACGACGCGACCATGTTCTTAAACGGTCATCAACAAGTGGCATGGCAACCTCCGCAGTGATCCATCACAGTTTCATGACTAGCTCGACGGCGCATCACACTTCATAAAACTGTGCCTTCAACATTCTTTGTAGACATGAAAAACTCCCTCCCTTCCAATTTTTCTTGGGGGTGCTTGATATGAACTACCCACACAAGCCGTTCACAAGCAGCGCACACATGGACACAGTGGGCTAAAGCAGCAAGACCCCGTCTGCGCCTCATACCGTTTCCGTTGATTGTAAAAATGTGCTAAATGTTTTCTTGCTTTCCTCCTGGCTAATTCATCGCTTCCTGTACAACAATGAAATCCTCGTCTGTTGGAACTCTCCCCACTTGGCAACGGTGTCTTTGTTTCCCACGTCGACACTCACGATCGTGCCTTGCTTCTTCAACGTCGTTGTTGAAGAAGCAGCACTGAAATCTGGTGCTCTCCTGAATCTTCCCTCTACAAAAAGCCAAACACAGGTGGTTGTCTCTGACGCCTAGTTGGCTTTGTATCCTCTCCGTCTCTTCCAGCATCTTCAGTTGCAGCATACATTTCAAGTGTTGGCCTGTGCTGCTCCTTTGACCTCGACGATAGCTCATGCTTTCACCGCACATATCATCCAAAAGGTCAACGTTCACTCTTCAACAGCTTACAGTAGCGGCAGAGTTGTACTATGCCATAGATTCACTCGAAGTTTCCTGCTCTTCTAATTCAATCTCCTGCTCCCAGATTGTGACATTGAACCAAACCTGTTCTGCAGCACTCAAGCTATCACTGTATACTTAGCCGCCACAAACCTTTGTGTGACCTTGTGACTTATCCGTCCATTCGTCGCCGCTACCGCCCATCCTCAAATTTCTCTTCCTCAAATCCTCTTCCAGGAGCCACCGCATCAGCTTCATCTGCTCCACCAGCTCTACCTTCATCTTCCTCCATCATTTAGCAGCTCGTAGCATTCTCACCATTTTATCTCCTCACATGATGCCACGTCTTCCGCATCGAAACGATCTTCCTTCTTCCTCGTCTGCAGTAGCTCCATCAGCCGCATCTGTCGCAACCGCATCATCCTCGGCGTCTTGGAGTTCACCCAGCATCCTGGGTAGTGGCTTCCTCATTATCGACCATCTCGCGTCAAGTTTGCTTGCGCAAATGGTTCTATTATCATGAGAAGTAACCAAAATCAATCATATGATCAATAAGCAAGCTTATCGTGGCATATCTGGTCGCCAGAATCATCTATTTCCAGCACATCATTAACGTGCATGGTTCAGACCTAAACCAACTCTAGCGACTTGCCCCTCATGGCACGTTGGCAGCTGCCTACCTCTTTCGACAATCAACATCGCCAGCGCATGTGGTTTGGCCTGTGCACCTGCTCGTCAGATACACACGTTTCATTGCCCTCGGGAGCAGTGACCTGTGTCTGCGACAATCAATTATCCATCAACAATCAGCATGTACTCAAGCACGTCGTACTTTTCGTATCAAGTGTAAGTGGTAGAACTCTGTGGCTAGAGCCAATTCTCAAGGAAAATCTCTACCTTTTGGAGCCAGAAACTACCCTTCATCATGTTTAACAATCAAGCTAACGGGTAGGAAACGCCATTTCAGCCTCTGATACCAGAACCTTGATAATCACCCTGGTCCTCCATCCTTGTACAGACATAGAGGACCAACGGTGGTGGTGCACCCTCTGTGATTGGTGTAGTGGCTGCACCATACATCTCCAGCACCCCTCACATTAGCTTTAGGCTGACCCCAGAATCGTCATCCTCGTCCGCAAGAATCCATTCCTGCTCCCATAGGCAGTAGCTGGCACAAGCAGAAGCATCTAATATCAAGCAAGTACTGTAGCAGGATAGTCCTTGGCCTGGAGCAACTGCTCTATACACACGGAATATTCCAATAACATCCACAGCTGGTCTCATAAATCCTTGATTTCCTGGCCCGAAGTTATCACTGGATCCATCCCCAAAGCCCACTTTTCACACCGTCAGAGACTTTGTACTCGTGAAGGGGGAAACACAGGTAGCTAGAAGGCAATGGTGATGGGAGCGAGAGAGTGTTTAAGATTTTGGAAGGCCCTATGTTTCCTTGAGAAGCATCCCTCTCCTTGGAAGTCTTCCTTAGTCCCTTTGACTTCCTACGATCAGGTTACGCTGACAGTCTCCTCCTCCATTGTCCATCTCCAAAAGAGCAACCAGATTGGTAAGCTCTTGTCGACGTTGAGAAATTTCTTGTCATTGGTCCATCAAAAAAATTCATCAAAGCTGCAGTCACGACTATGGCAAAAGATACGATCAGGACCGTTATGCCAAAAAAATTGAACTGTGTTAGCATGAGTATCAAGTGGGAGTGTGAGGCATGGAAATTTCAGCTAAACCAGCAGAACCACGGCACTAAGGTGTACAAACGCTTCAAAATTCCTGATAAGCACGTACCTGCTTCCCTCGCTCAGCAATGGTTGCTCTATCATGGTCTAGGAGAGGGGGGGTGGGGGGGTGACACTACCTGCTGACTACCATAGCAGGATTGACTCACTGATGAACACCGCAAGCTGTGAACATACTGAAATTCACTTTACCATTAGAAATTGTGTACATGGCAATGAGATGTGTGCAGAAGCTCCCTGATATGAGCGTTGATCAAGGTCTCGGCTACCTCAACATCATGATCAAAGCATACCTTGCTGTGGAGCCTCGCGCGAACCTGAGTCTCTAATGCTACGTGAATGTTGAATTCAGATTCAGATGAATACACGGACTCTTTACCAAAATATTTGTGTGTTTTCTTGGTGGAGGATGTATCTTGTATTTTAGAAAGTAGAAAGGCATCATCATTCACATCTCTGCAAAGGCTAATCTCATGGAAGAAACAAAAGTTGCAAAGGAGGTGTTCTACCCTTTTTACCCTCCTAAAAGACATTGGCTTTCCATGAGAGAAAAAAATTGGCTCCTTTTTTTCTTTTTCTTCCCTTTTCTGACAGTAGCTTGGCCATTGACCTGGAGATTTGCACAAAATTCTAGGGTCAAACCAAGTTCATCGAAAAACAAGGACATTGGATTCAATCCAGGGCAACAGATGGCATCGTGCAGCTTGTACACATTCCCAACACAATACAAGCCGCCAACTGATGAACAAAAATTGCTCCTCCCTCGCTACATGCATGCAGTAGCACGGACCCACTGCAATTCAGTGACTGCAGTACAACTTGAAGAAAAATGAGGAGAATGGGACACACAAATGAAAGAGCTGAACAGACATCATAGATACCTTTTGCAACGTGCTTTGTGGTCCACTAGCACTACTGCTAGTTTGCAAGTTTCATCAGGTCAGACGCTGGAGCATAGGCTACGATGGAGCTAAAATAGCATGGGCGACGTTCATAAGATGTCTTCTTCCTCTAATGATAAGAAGGTGTACGCCACTTACAGTTGAGAGTCACCCCAATGGTCGTGAGCGTAGCTTGCCGGTACACTGCAAGGGTGAAGGAAAAGGTGCTCGCACTCAATCAAGGGCTTCTGATTCTGATAGGCAAGAAGTAGAGTACTCAGTCGGTATTGTAGAGTGGGGAAGTACACATGATTTACATTATAAAAACGTCACCTATAGTGACATCCTTCACGCAAAGAAAATCTATTATAATGACAGCCTCAAGCGCAACATAAAGTGGGCAATTGCCATGTTCAGTATCCGATATGACATTCCACGAATGATCAAATCGAAAGTACAGATTTATCAGCCGTCTGAACAGCTCATGATGATGTACAAGAGGGTTCTTGGAATTCCACAAGTCAATGAGGTGCACGAGGACGACCAGCTGACAACACTTTGAGAACCACTCTGGTTGGAAATTGAACATGAAAAACCAATTCATAATGTTATGGTATGTATTTATTTCAACATGAGAAACCAAACAATCATCCTGAATGAAGATTTCCTAAATTTGAACAATAATTTGACTGTATGAAACAACGGAGCAACGGACATAAAAAATAATGGCAGAAGATGACACCGAACCATGATCAAGAAACACATGATGCAGTGGCGGTTACAAGAAATAGTAAAGTGAGAAGCAACATACAAATTTGGAGTGACCACATCAAGAAAACACAGCATGCCAATCTCTCAAAACATGGCAAAGAAGTACCTATGATGAATAGATCACAATTTTCTCGTCCACATGGATTATTGTTTAGAAGGTAACGTCGCTGAAATTGAAGCATTAGACCCAACTGCCTCATCGGCCTCCGCACCGGCAGAATTTATATTCGTACTGGAAGTCTTTTCACCACTAATCAAGTAGGTTGAAGAAGTTATATCCAAGAAATAATTGAAGAGACCCCTTTACAATGAAGCATCGACAATGAAATCAAAGACAATTTTGAAAGTTGGCCGATGGTCAAGGGGACGTATTGCATGAGTGTCCACTAGCTGCCGAGTTGGAAGGTCATGTCAATGAGATGCTCAAACATTGCTGTATTTACCCATGTTTACCATGTTACAAAATCTCATTACAAAGAATATGGATGAAATACACATGTGCATGGGTTATCAAGGGTTTCATGAAATCACCATGACCTGCTTCCTTCTTGCACAAACAAAGGAGGTTTTTGACCGATTCAGAGGAGCGTGAACTCTACTAAAGTTGACCTACAAAGTGGCTATCATTGCATCTGTCTACCAGATAATCAAATAATCAGTTAGATACAATTCTGCAATCATTGAAAGCCATTTGATTTCATGTTCATGTTACTTGGAGTCGAAAATGCACCTTTAATGTTTATGGAAGCCACCAATGACACTTCGACACAAATGAATCTAGTATCTTCTATGTTTTTGGCCCACATCCTTAGCTTAATACGTTTCACAATGGACCTAAACAAATTGGCTGCAATCTCTCATTGGCCAGCGTCCAGTTTTGTTTCAGAAAGTCTAAGCATTTTTTTTGGGGATTTGCAAGCACTACACGATTCTACAAGATGCATACATGCCCAATGGTGGGCAGATCATGCACTCAGTTTCTAGTGCGATCTTCTAGTGCAATCTGAAACCATGCATTAAAAAACTAATGCACTTGAATAGTACACAATACAATGCTCTCTCTCTCTCTCTCTCTCTCTCTCTCTCTCTCTCTCTCTCTCTCTCTCTCTCTCTATCTCTCTCTCTCTCTCTCTCTCTCTCTCTCCCTCTTTTGCTCTCTCTCTCTCTCTCTCTCTCTCTCTCTCTCCCTCTTTTGCTCTCTCTCTCTCTCTCTCTCTCTCTCTCTCTCCCTCTTTTGCTCTCTCTCTCTCTCTCTCTCTCTCTCTCTCTCTCTCTCTCTCTCTCTCTCTCTCTCTCTCTCTCTCTCTCTCTCTCTCTCTCTCTCTCTCTCTCTCTCTCTCCCTCTCTCTCTATCTATCTCTCTGTGTGTCTATAGCTTGAACCTCAAATTTATAGAGAAAATTTTCACATAGATCCTACATTCGTGTCATGTTTTGGATTTTTTTCTGCTTACATCGAGTTTGCTTTAGTCCTGTGAGTCTGAATTCATTTGGAACCTATTACTGTCCCCATTTCTTTAAGCTGGCGTTCTTGTAACGGTTCATACATGTTACATAGAGCTGACCTGGTTTTGGAGCTTCTCTTCATCGGTTGCACACCTGCCGACGGTCCCCAAAGATGCTGACTGTCAGTTCATCTTTGGACAATTATCAATGACACAACAGCGTTGCGACCTCTTGCCAGTAGTCAAGCCGACACCGTTTTGTATAACCCCCCCAAGTGCAAGGCATAGTGTAAGGGGGATAGTTTGCCCAATTTTGCCAGAAAATTGTACTTATCCTGCACTCTTTTTTCCAATTGATCTAATGTGGTAAGAATCACTTTCTCCAACCAACGACTGGAACAACTTTTTGTGTGCCATTCTTGCACTTTTAGGAGGCTGAACCAGAAGTCTGACATGCGGTGTAGGCTTCAACAGATTTTTCAGCAGTTCAGCGGAATAGAGGAAAATCCTTGTTTTTTCAAAGCTATATTGAAAAAATGCCATTGTCCCTGAAAACTAATTTCTTGACTACAGGAACTGTCTTAAACGTGCCATCTGCAGATTTGTTACAATATCCAAAATTCAGGACAAACTTTTGTCAAGACTTGTGGCAGTCATTTGAATTGACTATGACGACTACAATGATTGTATACAATGATCTGATGGGTGTTGATCTCAAAAGTGCCGAACTTACTTTGGCAGAAAAATCGCAGTCAACCGAAACCTCCACTCTAGTAGAGATCAATAGCATCAATGAGTGAAACCCACAACTCTACCAGGCTTGCAAGACTTTACGTCATATCTTGTGCAACTGTGGCAATCATCAACAATAAGCAAAAGGGGGGAGTGGAGCTGCAGAAAAAGAGAGAAACAGAGATCAAGATTAAAGAAAAGAGTTCCTCTCTATGGTTAATGCAATCCATGCACACTGATCGCCCATCTACACGGATTTCAACATCACAAATAGGTTTTCTTGAGGTTGCTAAGTTTGACAAGGGATACAAGGACAACAAACTGCTATTATTGCGACATTTGCAACCAAGGGGTTGTGTAAATGGAAAATTGTTGCCAAATTTTCACTCTTGTAGTCTTATTAGTAACAAGATAGTGTGTGAAGTCCAATTTTTAAATCTGAACTAGAGGCATTTGAAGGGAAAACTGTCAAAAAACAACTTAGAATCTATCAAGTTTGTGAACCTATCCAACCGTCAATTGGAGAACTCAAGGATGTATGGTCAACATAGCATGTCCGCCAAGCCAATAAGATATCAGCCTTGGGCGAGACTTCCAACTTTGTCCTAATCCAGAAGTTGACTAGACCAGTGGCACACACACCCTTTGTCAGAATAATCTGCATTAAATGACACCTTTATCATTGAGTGACAATGACACAATGGTAACTACAGGAAACTTCATCTTAGAATGAAATACAAGACGTTGTAGCAGCCGCTTCACGTCCACACACAATGCCGATATCTTTGGATGTGGAGAAACAATTGTGTCAATGGGAAGCTCACGCATGGTTATTCTGCGTAGAACATGTCAAAGAGGACAAGATTGTGTTAGTAGATGCAATAGAATAGACAACCGCATTAGCCTTTGTACCAGATAATCTTGTGATGATACCGGAAAAGTTTACATGATTCATTAAGGAATTCAAAGAGGATTTCACCAAGAAACTACCTTCAGGCTACCTTTGCAACCTAAGGCCTCTCATTAGATGAACAAGTAAGGGGACCTATATGATGTGCGACCACAGCCTGAACAATACAAAACACAGGGTGGATTTTTTTTTGGGAAGGTGTAATGTGTGATCCATTCTTATGGTTAAGAATGGTATTTACAAGTTCATTGTGCACTTGGAGGAATCAAGGCTCATTTCACAAGAGCCAGAGTCCACAAAAACACATACATGCTAGAGTCTACTTTAATTGTGGCATGGAAGATATCCCTTAGCCGTATTCGTGCGGGAGTACCAAGGTTGAATATCCATTTCCAAGTCACTTTTTCTCCACTCCTATAACATTGCGAGGATCTTGATTCCATCGTGGAAATTCCATGTGGAACAATTAGGCTTAGCACTACAAGTTTTTATGTCCGTGCGCTATAGTGACCCCATCAGTTTTTGTTGTGACGTGTCTCAGCCAAAATTGCTGATGTAGCCAGCCAAACAAGCTCCTTGGATCACTATATTGAGGACCTACATTTTTGCTCTACAGTTAGTCTCAAAATGCCCTAACATTGCCACGTTGGCATGAGAGCCATGCTTCCTTGTAAAAAAGGAGTTGTTGTACCCATGCGTCTGTTCGACCTGCCTTATAGCTGATTTTCCCCATTGACCTGGTCGATACAACAAGAGGAAATGCATACGTTGACGCAAAGAATGTTGACTCTGTGGGTGGAGGATCCGTGCATGGAGTTTGAGCCGCCATCTTGACCAAAAAATGCTTTACCACTACAAAACCCTGCCCAATGATCAAGAGCCAAGAGCTCACTGCCGAGGGCCAAGAGGCTAGTGCCAAGGACACCAGGCTCTCATGGGAAGGCTTTTGGTCACCTTCCCAACAATCCTAAGCATAGAGGGGAGGCTTCCTCCCTCCCTCCCCACAGGGGCTGACGATCCAAAGGAAGAGGAGGAGGCGTTCTTCCCCTCCCTCTCCCTCACCGAGGGAGATCTATAGGTGTAGAGGAAGAGGAGAGAGACTTCTCTCCTCTCCTCTCCCTCGCTCCAAGGGCCTTAAGCCCCAAAGGAAGAGGAGGAGAATTCTTCCCCCCTCTATCATTGAGGGGGACCAAGGACTCGAGAGGAAGAGGGAGGGGCGTCATCCATCCCTCTCTTCCCGACTGAAGAGCCAACGATCCCCCAGGGAGAGGGAGGGGTGTTCCCTTCCCAGTCTTCCTTGCAGAAGGGGCCGACGGTTCAAGAGAGGGAGAGGCGTCCCCTCCCCCTCTCTCCCTTATTGAAGGGGCTGAAAATCCCAGAGAAAGAGGAAAACTCCCCCTTTTCCCTTGCTGAAGGGGCCAATGGCTTTAGTGAAGGAGGGAAGTTTCCCCCCTCTCCTCTCTCTCTTAGAGGGGGCCGCCGGCCCCCAAGACAGAGGGGGAGAGAGAGAGAGNGAGAGGTGAGACTCCATTTTTCCTTCTCATGGTATGAAATGTACCAGAGTGAGTAATAGAAGGAAGCTTCCTCCCTCTTTTCCCTCTACTGAAGAGAGCTTCTATTTGTGAATCAGGTTTCAACCACCATAAAACGTGATACAAAGCTCCAAATGTGCTTTAGAACATTTGCAAGAGCTTTGAAATATTCTGAAATCCCATGTTTATAAAAATAGAAAAGGGGGGACCGTTTTCTCAACATGCCATGGAGTGTTGCTTTTGAAAGAACAAGTTGTTCCACGTCCTTTAGTGGCACTTGAATGTGAAAAGAATTCTTTAAACTGATATATTCACTACCTATTGTAGCGTATGGACCATTTCTATTGTAAGAAATGGTCGTTAAATATTTGTCGGGTACTTCCGGTACTTGAGGCTCTAGTTTCGAGGAGCCAAAGCCCGGAAACATGTAGTAGGCTAGAGTCTGGTTCGACTCTAGCCTGGAAAATTTACCTGGCTGGATTCTAGGTGAAAGGGGTGCCGCGATGGAAAATCCATCGCGTCACTCCTCCTCCACTCCTAGTTTGGTGCTAGGGTCTTGTTCCAGCGTGGCAATGCCACGTGGAACGATAGAGTTCTAGGATGCATGTTTGCAAAAATGCCCTATGACAACTACGTCCATTTGTGGCGCGGTTTGTCTCAGCCAAAATGGCTGAGACGACCATTCGCTCGCTCTCCTTGGACTACACTTTCTGAGGGCCTACATTTTGGGGTTCAGAAGTTAGTCGCAAAACAGCCCAGAGCTGTTACATTGGCATCAGAGCTAGAGCTTCCTCGAGAAGAAAAGAGAAAGAAACAGTGTGACCGTCGGAAACACTTCGACGTCGGATCTAGACATCTACGGAAAGTGTTAGTCGTCGACGCAGTTTACAGTAAAAAAAATATTTGGACCAGTTCGTCCAAACGCCGCCCAATCGGCGAAGAGAGCAAGTTGACCGAGCCCCGTCGAGCAGAGAGGCGAGCCAGAGCTCCGACGAACTGACTGAAAAAAAAAAGGAGTCCAGGGGAGACCAAACGGCGCCCGACTGGCGTCGTGGCGGCATTTTGAGCATCGAGTGTCAAGCTCGACGAGCTCGTCGAACTCGGAAGGGCGCCGACAAGGAGGAGAAGGAAGGACCCCCTCTCCCCCCCCCCCCCTTTCCATGGTGCCGGCGGCACCTAGGGGAGCAGATGAGGTGAGAGTCTCCCCTCCGCTCTCTCGTCCATGATGCCAACGGCGCCAAGGGAGGACGGGTGAGGAGTGTCTTCCCCCCACTCCCCTTGTCCATGGCGTTGGCGGCGCAAAGGAGGTTGGGTGAGGGGAGAACTCACCCCCCCTTGTCAATGGCGCCGGCTGTGCCAATGGACGCGGGTGAGGGCAGAGTCTCCCCCCCCTCCCCCTCGTCCACAGCGCCGACGACGCCATGTGGGGGCTGGTGAGGGGAAAATCCCCCCCACCCCCCTCCCGTCGTCCACGACGCCGACGGTGCCAAGGGCGGCGGGTGAGGGGAGATCCCATCCCTCCCCCCGCCTCATGTGGGCCAACGGCCCATGGGGGAGGAGAGGGGCGTCTCCCCATCCCTCCCCCTGTCTCATATGGGCCGACGACCCATGGGGGAGGAGAGGGGTGTCGCCCCCTCCCTCCCCCCGTCTCATGTGGGCCGACAGCCCAAGGGGGAGGAGAGGGGGCGTTTGCCCTCTCCTCCCCCCCCTTATGCGTGGGCCGACAGCCAAAGGGCGAGGGAAGGGGACGTCTCCTCCCCCCCCCCCCCCCCCCCCCCCATCTTGAGGGCCGTCAGCCCAGGGGGAAGAGAGGGGGCGTCACCCCTCCTCCCCCCCCCCCTTCACGTGGGCCGAAAGCCGAAGGGCGAGGAGGGGGTGCGCCTTCCCCTCCCCCCTCTCTCACGCGGGCCAACAGCCCAAGGGGGAGGCTGGGAGGCGACCCCCCACCTCTCCCCTCTCTCATAGGGGCCGATAGCCCAAGGAGGCGGGTTGGCCCCGCAGAGAATGTTTACAAAACAAAAAACAATTAAAGCAAATAAAACTGACATTATTCAATGTGTGCAAGTAGCGCAGTCGGTGTGTGGACGATTGTGAGATAGAATGCTAGTGGTTTGAATCTGTTAAAAGCCACTGCTCCCTTTTGTCTCCAAAACACTCTTTGTTTTGAACCCGGCTGGTTCTACACAAAGACGAGTGCAAATCCTCTGTTTGGTATCCATTTTGGACGCCGTAAAAACCAGTTTGAAGCTTAGGCTGAGCTTCATAAATTCTTATATAAAAAAAAAGATCTCTTGGTGCCACTAGCACTAGAGGCGAGGACGATTTCCTCGAGCCCAAGATTGACCGCGTCAATCATGGATTTGCCATCGTGACATGGTAAAAAGCTCCGATTGAGCGCTAGAATATTTCTGGTCTCATGAATATTCTACATCCATTTCCCCATGAATGGGAAAAGGGGAAAATTGATCATTTTCCCAAGAGACCATGGGGTGTCATTTTCAAAGGAGCAAGTTGTTCCATGCGATAGAACTGGCACTTGGAATGCAACAAATGGGGGGTTTATTCACCGTGAGATATTACGCATTGATCGTACGTATACTTGATCAACCTCAAATTCGGGAGTTTTCATAGAAAAATAGATCCAAAATGGGTGACCGCTAAAAAGCCACGATATGGCTCAAGCGGGTTGTTTATGCGCTAAACAATATTGTTTATGCAAAATGACCATTATGGCATACACCGGGTTAGAAAATGACAACGGTGATGTGAATCGAGACAAATTCTTGATCGGAATAGATAAGGCACCGAACGTGCCATGACCACTCAAGAATTCATTTACGTATCATAACAATGAAAAATGTGTGAGTTGCACAAAATGAGTATCGATTGCACGGTTACACGGACGTCAACCACATCATCGACGTAAGTGCCGATTGCACTACGGGTAACAGCTCAAGTGCTGGTTGCAAATTTTTTGTCAGTGTCAAACACAATGATAGTGCTGCCTACAGTTGCACCTTAATCACGGATGTCGAAAGCATCCGTGATGCTAGTGATGAACACACTGCTCATGGTTTACGGAAATATGACAAAAATAAATGCCGATTTTGTATTCCCATGGGTGTCAATTGCACCAAGGATGCCGTGTAAGTCATTTGTGAATGTATTTTGACAAATCAAGAATTTGAGTGCCGATAGCACTCAATACACACGCGCAATGGTGGAAATCTACGCGTGATGGTCGATTGACAACTGCTGGTTGCACTTGGATTATGACCAGCATGGAGAATGCAAATGTAGCGTTCACATGAGTGCCGAGCATACGATAACCATGATGTTAAATGCATGGCCAATGAGTGTGTCGGTTAGATTGTTGACACAAGTGCCGAATTCACCGTTGTCATAAACGCTGATTGCACGACCAACAAAAGTTGCGGGTAGCACTTTTTGTCTTGGGTGCTGAATGCACGCCGATTGCATGACGACCATTCAACCTGACGATAGCGGTTTGGTAAAGTACTTCCAAAAATTGTACGAACCAAGTTTTATTAAATGGATCACGTGTGACGAGGAAGATTTCCTCAAAATTAGACCATGCTAAAGGTGGACGAACTCCTGCCTGTTCATAGATGGCCAAGTTGGTTGAGCACCAAATCCAAAATCTGCCCGGCTTGCATTACCGCAAGGGGTCAACGCACATGATCAAGCACCAGGGACAACCCACTTTTGAATGGATCATGATATGCGATTCATGCCATTGAAATTCAACCAAGTGAAGTTGGGTACACGACATGTGTGGACTACGTGCACGACATGCACAAACCCTAATCCACTAAGTGTTGGTGTGCCGGTCACGACACCCAGTTATGGATAAGTTGGACAGACGAATGATCACAACGGTTTTGTGATATTTGAACAACCTGACGATATCAGTCGATGTCTTGGATAAAAATGACGGCGCCATTTCACCAAACAAGTAGTTTGGTGGGCGCGGGACGTGTGCCACGAAAGTCGCATGTCCCATTGCACTACAATGTTCAAAGGTGAATACGATTATTTTATGACTGTGTCTGTGTCATGGCTATGTCATGAGATGTGAAAAAGACCTGGTCTGTTAGCACGCCTACTTCAATCCTCAAGGATTTCCATCGTGTCTCCTGTACACAGTGTGTACTGGATGCATCAGCACCTTTTGGAGGTTCTTTGCATCATCAGTCATGGCCGATGCAAACATCGGTCCATGATGGAACATGTCAAGGATGATATGCTTGAATGAATTCTCAATGGCCAAACCATTAACACCCTCTCACTCGGTGAGTGATAGATACAAATCGGGGTACCCGACCTGTACCGACAATGAAAAGGTACATCAGTGTACTCACAACCATGTTCAAGGACAATGATTATTGTCAATGGCAGTTGTAACTGCACCAGAGAGGGGCAGAGACTCTTCGATGGGTCCTCCATGATTTGAGACACCGCAGTGCGGTGGTCGAAGATCACGAGAGTCAAGTCTGGCGTATGACAAGATTGACTGAATGTCAAAAGTGAACAAAGTTGAAGGCAACACCTTCAGTCTATCATCACTCAATGAGTGAACATGTCATGGACATTGACAGACAAAAATACATGAACCGATGTCGATGACATAAATTCATCCACAGTTTGGTAAAAATGCATTTTAGAGACAATGAGCGACACTCATTTTCTACTTAATGGTGCTCCAAAGAACTATGACGATCTCATAGATTGCTACAACCCAACTACGACATGGTTGGGATCACGTCAAGGTCTAGGTTTTGCGTTCAAAACTTATGACCGTGGAGACGATCTATAAGCCGACAGCTTTATGCTAACAGTGTGTTAGTGCCTACATCTTGGTGGTCCGACCGACCACACGAGTCATAATCAACACAGAGGTAAAATAATGACCAGTGTGTCAAAAAAATGTTGATGTGAAGGGACTCTTCAAGATGGGCCTTTGAGAGACGATATTTCTCATCAGATTTTTTTGATGTTTTGAGAAACGTCTCAAAGTTAAGGCCATCGTGACACGGTACACTAGTTGTGTACGTCACACTCTTCAAACATCATGCAGATGAATTCCGGTCATACCAAGGTATGGTGTAGTACCAGCCATCCAATTTGTTGGAAGAAAACCAATCTCTGAGAGAGATCGTAATGACTATTGTGTAGTCAAACCATGCTTCACTTACCCAAAAGGTCATGGTGAAATGACACAAGCTCCTTGGTTTTGGGGGAGGGTTCAATTGAAGTACATTATCGAACGCATGTATAATACAACTTTGGATGTCGCTGCAGTGGTATCCACAATGGTGGATGTTTGTCGAGATGTCTTTGATGAGGGCGATCCCCTCCACAAGTGCCTCGGGCAAGGCATATGGAAAACACTCTATTGAATGGAAGAACTGAATGTACATATTAGAAGACATTGAAGCAACACGGATTTTTGTAACTTTACAAACACAATCCATTGACGGGACCTTGAATGGAACCCTTGAAAATGATTACATAATCAGAAACAGTTTCAGGAACTAGTTGTTCCGGGATCACTAGATGTGATTCGGAAGTGTTCAATCACAATCACACGGATTTGACACCCGAAAGGTGTTCTTCCAGCTTGTACCGCAATGATTGTGATCATGGTACACCTGTTTGCTGAATACCATACGATGAATAGTTCACTCGTGGATAGAATCCATGGTCATTGAGATAAGTTATCTCAGCTAACCTAGTTCAAAAGTAGCGCGCTTTCGACAGGGACGTGAGCAACAGCCTACGGTACCCATTTCAGACAGAAACGAGGGGATGATGGTTAAGACCGGATCATCTAGGTCGGAGCATTGCCGTGTCCAGTGATGGAATTTGATGGTAATTGCGCATGCTAGACGACCGATGCCGCCTCCTTCAAAGATGAGTGCAATCTTTGAAAAGGAAAAATGAGTGTGCTGAGTAACCCTGTCTCAGGGCCTTGGTGCCTCCCAGCCCTAAGATCAAGCTAGCATGCAAGTTGCATGGGCTAAGTGGAGCTGGTTGAGTTCAGCCAACCAACCCACAGGTGCTGAAAGAGATCTAGTGGACCTTTGCGTGGTCATGAACACGTTGTTGCAAACCGAGAGGACTCATGTCCAGATACTGGTTTGCACGTATTGACAATTTTGTGAGAAGGTACCACCTTGGCAACATCCCCTTGGAAGAGATCATGTTCGAATGACATGGGAAGTGTTGTGTGGACCTGGACAGTTTTCGCGGGGACGCCTGGTTTATTGGTCACAGGGACGCTCCTTGCAAAGGGGGAGGAGGCGTCACCAAAATAGTTTACTGAATACATACCACACGGAATGTGGGAAAATTTATTCTATGTACCCTCTTCCAAACTGGCAAGACACTGTTGAAAATGTACGTCCCAAAAGGCATCGACCAAGCCATTGATACGCACGTGTGATGAGTCTTTGGTGAAGACTCACTGAAACTTGTGAAGATTGTACAAGGATTGTATGTGTCTCATCTTGGCAAGAGCCAAGGAATCACGCGATCAACACTACATGTTGTACGTAAATGAGCATAATCACAAAAACCACAAGTGTGTGGTTGATTGTACGTGAATGTGACGCAAATGTGTTGCGGATAACAAGAGTTCACACTTGTGATCTTGTTTGCAATTCTTGTTGCATGGTTTGCATCATGAAGTACGCGATGATCAAACCTCCGTGAGCAAAGACGAACCAGGACGGTTCAAAGCAAAGGGGGAGGAATGTAGCATACGGACCATTTTTATAGTTAAAAATGGTTGCTAAGTATTTATCGGGTACTTTGGGTACTCGAGGCTCTACTTTTGAGGAGCCAAAGCCCGGAAACATGTATTAGGCTAGAGTCTGGTTCGACTCTAGCCTGGAAAATGTCCCAAGCCAGATTCTACGTGAAAGGAGTGCCGCGATGGAAAATCCATCGTGTCACTCCTCCTCCACTCCTAGCTTGGCGCTAGGGTCCTGTTACAGCGTGGAAATGCCACATGGAACGACAGGGTATTAGGATGCATGTTTGCAAAAATTCCCTATGACAACTACGTCCATTTGTGGCGCGGTTAGTCTCAGCCAAAATGGCTGAGACGACCATTCGCTCGCTCTCCTTGGAATACACTTTCTGAGGGCCTACATTTTGGGGTTCAGAAGTTAGCCGCAAAACAGCCCAGAGCTGTTACACCTATAGTGCCTAATGTTTTTGGATTACCCTCAAAGTTTGGAATGTTTTGTTAGAACGGCCAATTGTGAAAAAACCATGACATGGTTCAATACCAATTGTACACGCATTAAACATGTTCTCCTACAAACCGGCCACTGTGAAGTATACCGCATTGAACAACCAGGTAATTAATTCACATTGCGACACATTCTTAACTCAAATTACAAACAAATTAAGACCAATAATAATCGGGACCGTATGTATTGCATCCACATGATGACTCATCTACTTCTTGTAACAATGGGCAATATGTTGTCTGCATAGTTAAATGCGAATTGCACATTGATACAGGCTCAGCCACATCGTCATTATAAGCTCCAATACGCGTTGTATCGGCACAATGTGTTGTGCTTTTGTCACAGATGCTGAAATGCATTCATGATGCTAGTGCCAAATGCACTGCTTATGGACTATGAGGTAGACCTCCAACGCAAGTACCAATTGCGTATTGAGGTGAGTTCAGATTGCACCATGGTTTCCTGAATACAAATTTGTGTATGGTGTTTCATTTAATGCAAATATGAGTACCGATTACACTCAAGACACACGCGGTGGTGAAAATATCCATATGGGGATAGTTGCAAGAAAATCACAAGTGCCAGTTGCAATCAAAACGTGACCCACACCGAAAACGATATCTTTCTTGGACTTGTTGATACAACTGCCAAATGCACCATTGCCATAGCACCGATAGCACAATCATACTCTTTTGTATCAACTAGTGACAACTAGTAAACTAGCTATGCTTACTTGTGATACACCACCAGATGGTTCTATGTGCAAGTACACCAATCGCTTTCTTTGAAGAAACCATGTTATGTCGTTTGACAGTTGAAGAACATCTTGACTTACTCAAAGATGTTCATACTTCCGGATTACTTTTGCAAGCATGTCCTGAACTGTCAAGCATAGTTCTTGTGACAAACCTTTTTTCGAGTGGCATAAGAGAAAAGAAGTTATTGCAAATGTCACCAAACGTGACAAACCTTTGAAGACAATGTTACACCTCTGTTGATATAAAAAATCCTTCTGAATGGGAGTTCTGGGACATCTTCACATATATATATATATATATATATATATATATATATCTTGCTTCAAAGCCATTTTTGTCACAAATGTGGACCGTTATGACAGTGTTAGCATTCCCCCGTATCCACCACTGGTCCTTGCTACAAAACCACATGGTTCATTACTACGTCTCAGACTATGCACGTCTTGCATGGATCTAAAAGGTCATCGCATTGGACCCCAAGCCCAAATTCAACCATGCACTTGGTGGTTCAAGGTCTTCAATTCATACCATGGTACTTTGTTCATAGAAAAATGGGTAAGTGATGTGCAGATAAAGCGTACACAATGTGTAAAAGCAGTTTTCAATGAAATCCACATTCACAAAATCAGTTGATATTTTGGGTTTAAAAAGTGCTACCAGAAAGCCAAACAAGTCGTTTGGTGAGATTACGCCTTTGTTTCAGATACACTGCTGGGCTCAAGTTAAACATGACTGTTTGACGACGGGACACATGGAGATCTGTAATGCGTAATGGCTACACCATGGAACGGTAAAGTCGCATGAAGTCCATGTGATCATCCTGATCTTCATCGGAAGGGAGTGAGATCAAGATACTCACACATGAAACATGCTTGAAGGCACACATCTTATCACTCAATGAGTAATGGATACAAATCCTGGTATCCGACTAGTACCAATGATAGAAAGATACATGAGTTAATTGACAACTATGTTCAGAAGAAAAAAAATGTTACGATCTCTCAAAAGACGATCTCAAAGGGGGATTATGAATGCATGAAAGAGGAGTAAGGGCTCCTTTTTTAGCCCTTAATGATTTGAGACATTGCAGTGCGGTGGTCGGGGATGTCTAAAGTTGCTTTTTGGTGTGTGACATGATTGACATAATGTCAAACACAAAGTTGAGGGTGAAAGCTTCAGTCTATAATCTCTTGAAAAGTGAACATGTCAAGGACATTGACAGGAAAAAGTGTGTGAATTGATGTCAATGGCATGAGTTCATCCACTAATCTGTGAAGTTTCCATTTTCGTGGAACACTGGTGACATCCTTTTCTTTTGCTGGGTTTCTCAAGTACTATGACAATCTCATAGTTTTCCATGAACCAACTACATCATAGTTGATATCAGGAAGCGTTCTAGGAGGCTTGCCTAAAGCTTATGACTGTGGAGATGACAAATAAGCTGATAGCTTTGCGCTAACCAAATTTTTGCACCCACATCCGGGTGTTCCGCTTGATGACGTAACGATTCAAATTCAACGTTGGGACCAACCAAAAAGACAAGTACATCATGCCTAATTGTTGATTAAAAGATAATCCTTGAGGCATTCCTCAATGTAATTTTGGATTTTTTTTGTTAATCTCATGACTTGAGCGGACGGCCACAAATCCACTTGTCATGTTCATCGTGCTCTCGATGGAACATGAAATGGATTCTAATCATCCCATAAAATGATGGGACACCAGCCGTGCTACATTCAACTGCAAATAGAGCCTCCAACCGATTTCATTGGAACTATATAGACCTCTGACAGAGATCACAACCGGAACTTCCTTAGGATACATTCAAGTGCCTTGATAGGACAAAAGGACTTTTGACCAAGACGAGTCTACGGATGGGTACCTTATTTGACTACGGTGTAGTTGAACCAAAATCCACTGACCCGGAAGGCCATGAGGAGACAACTGAAATCCCTTCATATAAGGGATGTTTCTTTGGATATCAATGCCGTGGAATCTACTGGCGATTGTTTATCAAAATTCTTTGACGATGGCTATATGCCCTACAGTTAACCAGAGTAAGGCATATGGAGAACACTCGTGAGAATAATTACCAGATGCACGCAATAGGAAGGAGATGGACGCAGAACTATCTTTTGCAAATTGACGAACACATCCCAAAACGTACGCTTGAGATAAAATCTCCTATATGATCTTGTTCTCAAAATGATGTGCTTTTCCTACTTGGTAATGGAAATGAAAACTTCCCAACAAAGATTTACAAGTAGAAAGATCCATCCAAGGTTCCCCGAATGGAACCCTTGTACAAAATTCCGTAAAAGGAAATGCTCTGGTTATTGAGTTCATGGGATTGCTAGAGGTGATTCACAAGTGTTTGATCATAATAGCATGACAAACACCCAAAATGTAACACATGGATTATGATCATCTTTTACCCCTTGGTGAATAGAATGTTGTAAAAACTTTGTTTGTGATTTCAAGGAAAAAAAAAACTAAATAACATAGTTTGTGAATGGAACCCTCGTATGTGGTTACGCAAAAAGAGTAAAAGCCAGGAACCAGTTCATCTATTCAAGGGATCACTAGATATGACAGTGTTAAACCATAACGACATGAATTGTAAGGAGATTTTTTTCTTGTAGATGATGTTAACAGAATTTAAGATATGTTTTCATAGCTAACCCAATAAAAGTGATGTGCTTGTGATAGGGACATGGGCAGCAGCCTAGAATACCCAATTCAGATAAACATACGATGAATGTTGCAACCAAGATCATCTAGGTTGGAGTATTATCATGTCCAAAGACGGACTTTGACGGCATTGGCGCTTGCCAAACGACCAATGCTGCCTTCTTCAAAGATGAGGGCAATCTCTAAAAAGGAGAAAAAGTGTGCTGAAGAACCATGTCTTAGGACTTCGGTGAGAGCAATTTAGTATGCAAATGTACTGCAAGCTAGCATATGGGCTGCATGGGCTTTGTGGAGCTTGGTTGACTTCAGCCAACCAATCCACGCGTGCTTAAAGAGGTCAAGTAGACGTATGTGTGACCATGAACACGTGGTTGCAGTTAAGAGGAATCATGTCCAGGTCCTGGATTGGAGCGACTAACAATGTTTCGGGGACGTACCAAATTGTTAGCAACCCCTAGAAATTCGGATGTATGTTGTTGACAACATACATCTCAGTAAAAACCAACCACATTGTTGATGATTCTTTTGTCAAAACAGACAAACACGCGCGACGATGGTGTAAAGGTTTGTTTTCCTCATCTTCATGGCAGCCAAAGGACTATGCGATCAACACATGATTTTGAATGTAAAACACCAAATCACGTTAACCACGCATGCATATGGTTGATAGTGTATGAACATGATGCAGCAAATTTGTGGATGACAAAGATACATGAACGTGCCATTATGCACGCTCTTCTAGTGCATGGTTTGTATTATGAATTACACAATGATCAAACCTTTATGATCAAAGACAAACCGGGATGGATCAACAAAAAGGGAGAGGAATTTATTGTGTGGACAATTTATTTGAGGCTCATGCTTCCAGGAGCTAGAGTCCAAAATAATACATGTTTTGACTCTAGCCTATAAAACACTCCTTGGCGAAAGGATTGTCACAATGGAAAATCCACTGAATCACCTCTCTACTTGTAGAATGTTTCTAGGGTCCTATTTCCGGCATGAAAATGCCACTTGGAATGATTAGGCTTAGGATTGCATGTCTTACGTATGTGTCCTCTGACAACCCAGCTCATTCTTTCCGTGACATGTCTCAGCCAAAATGTACGAGGCAGGTAATCACTCAGCCTCAGTAGATGACTAATCTAAGGACATACGTTCTGGTTCCACAGTTAGACGCAAAACAACATAGCACCATTACAACAGGGGGATACATGGGAATCCATATCATGATCAATAGCTCTTGTGCTTTTCACGAGCATTAAGACTTACGAAATGTGAATCGATGTTGAATACCGAGCATCGAATGATATCACAATCAAGAAACGCTACCCTCTTCGCGAGTCAACGAGAATTTCAATGAACTCCGATAAAAATGCTTCACCAAAGTCAACCAAAATGATGGTTATCACCAAATTTGCGTATCATACAAGAATATGTAGAAGACATTGCCATGCATTTGCTGTGTGCATCCGTTACATGCACTTGCTACATGCATTTTTCTCTCTTCTCATTGATTCCATTCAGACTCATCAATTATCCTATAACATTTGTGGTGGCAAGGATTAATAATTCAACCCTACTTCAAGGAAACTTCCATCGTCTACCTTGAGGAAACTACCATGTGCTGCTGCAGGCTCGAGGAATCTTCAAAAGCTTTTTTAAGGCTTACAAAGAGAGAAGTTACATGGAAACTATCGCAGTTTGACTTTGGACAAAGTTTGATTGAGTTTCTAGGCCATGTTTTTGACTTGATCAAGTCATAATCAACTAGGAAATATCAAGCTACGAGGTGTGGACTGTTCAAAAATAAAACCCAAGAGGCCATACCTGTTCACCATTGAGGAGATGCAGACACCTATCTTTGCTAAACCTCACTTACTTGAAATTATGACAATACATCTAATTTTCCAAAACAACGAGCATGAAATGTTTCAGGATCTCAACAAGCATGTCCTTGACAGAGATGTGCTTCTGCTACCACCTGTGGAAGTGGACGAGGATACAAGGATTGAAGTCAAAGATACCCTTGGAAATCAACGACAAGTGGAAGTCACAGAATATATTGTTAAGTGGCAGGACTATGACGAGTTGCCTGATGGACGTTGATGATCAAATGCTGGATGTATTGACCAACGTCAACCTACGTCTCATAATACGTCCGGATGTTGAAGCTAAGGGGGGAGGGGTATTGGCACGTACACGAATAAACGATTCTTTGAAATCTGCAAGTGTGCATTTATGTTATTACAACTGGGATCCACTACGTGTCAACTTGCATGTTTTCATGCCACTCAATAGTGAAAACTTTAGCTGGCTACCCTAAACTTCATTGCTTTGTTGCAGAACATCCTGATGAGCTTGACCACTTTCCTGTACGGCCATTGACACTTCCGGAAACCATATTGACTTATTGTTCCTTGCTCTTGAGTCAAATTCTCAAAACGGTACATGTATGGACTACCTACAAAATTCGGAAGTGGGTATGCCCTACCCTGCCACCACGCAAAAGCAACACTTCCTCCATTGTGAAGGATTGTTAGATTCCCCTACACGCTGTCGTGAGAGTATTGACATTCCATCCACAGAAAGTGTAAAAAAGCAGCATGTCAATGTTGCATGGGATGAAGCATTGACATGCTGACATCAACAATTTTTTAACAACAAAAAACCCCTCTTTTAAGGGGGTTTGTGAATACTCGAGCATGGTTTTGCATGTGGTTTGTGTGGGGGGTTCAAGACTCTCCATGCCTTGAAAGGGAGCCTAATGGGCCTCGCTACCATGGGACCCAGTAGCTGCTCGCGTAAAACTAAACCCCTAAAACCTGATATGTAATTTCGGAATAGAGTTTGACTGGGGTTTACTGGTATTTTTTCTTGATAGTGAGGGAGAAGTTACCATTTCTTTTTGTCAGGTAAGCACTTGTACAATGTAAGGTTTTATGTTTGGCACGGGCCTCACCCTACATTGTATTAGGATTGACACATTGAAACGAGGGGTTAATCACTCCCTCGCAATTCTCACGTGGGAGCAAGAATCAGGAGGGGGGATGACATGTCCCTTGCTTTGCTTGATTAGCGGCGCATGCCGCTAAATGAGCATGGTGAAGTGAGTGGGCGGCATGTTTTTTTTAATCTGCATGGTGGGGGAGACTTGCTTTTGCAGTGCCGGGTAGGACATCACTCACCTCCATAAGGAATAGGTTGAAGGATAATCATACACGCCTTTGAGATTGTTATATTTGTTTATGTTGAAACGACTCAAATGCGGAAAATTCCTCGACTGATTGGCAGAGATTCACAAAGCAGCCACTCATTACATAACCTTGCACACATCACTTGTCTTGAGCATCCAATAAGTCAATCATGCCTTGTTCTTGTTTTAACACTTCCGTACATGCGCTTAACAAAACTGATGCATGTCCTTGTAAAACTCTTAGTGCTAATTATCAACCAGTAAAGTGTCCTACTTTTGATATTGACTTTTGTTATTTAACCTCAACCCATTCACCATCTAGATTTTCCTTGGCATACAATTGATCAAGCATAATTACATGGAGGGCTATTCTAGTCGGCATCGACCTATATCTTGTGGCGTGTGAGACGTTGCGACCGAAAAGAAGAGGGGAGTCTTATGTCACAGACGTCGCGACGTGGTGGAGTTCCTGAAATCCGTGCATGGGTTTTTACGCCATTACATTGTTGCCCACTGTGCGTAAACCTCAAGATTCTTACATAAATCGGCCAGAGGTGCCTTTGCCACTTACCGCTACCTTTGATGTTCCGTTCCTGGAGAATCTGACAAGTTTGATCTTCTTGTAGGTCAATGGAAATATTGCCAATTGCATCGATGCTCCTACATTGTTCAGTCAATTTCTTGGCGGTGTTAGAACTGTGTAAAACACCTTGATATTCTCAACCCCCCCCCCCCCCCCCCCCCACGACTTCTGGACAGAGTTCATTTAAGCGACCTCTCACAACACGGCATGGCATGCGTGTCACAACTCGAGCGTCCAACATTTAACGTGGCTGACTTACACAAGTCCATGAACTCCGAGAGTGCGCATTTCTGTCGTTACATTTATAGCCCATTGCATGTCCACTACAGGATTTTTACGCCATGTGGCCAAGGGAATTTAGGACATCTGCCCCCACATTCGGTGTTCCGGTCCAAAAGTTTCTGACAGCTTTGACCACCTTCCAGAAAGGTCAACAGAAGTATCGCGAATAATGTTGATGTTTCCATATCTTTTCTGTCGACTTCTTGACGGTGTTGGAATTTTGTAGAGAAGCCTTTTTATCTTCTCAAAGCCCCCGGACTTCTCGACAGAGCTTCTCAAAGCAGCCACTTACGGCGTGACCTCGCACGAGTCTCTTGGCTCAAGCCACAAAGAGCCAACATGTGTCTCATCCTCATTCTCTGCATTGTATATGTGTGCTCAACTCACTCGAAACTTATCATCTCATCCCTTACTGCTTAATAAAAACTATCCATTTGTACCAAATCCTTGAATCATCTTTTGTCCCGCACCTCATCCCTATGAACCACCTACGTCCTGTTCAGCGTAACAATTTGTATCCGAGCACAACGACATGGAAGGGACAAGCGACGAATTAATGTCGTGGTGACAACCTCGCACAAGTCTTCAGCGCATCTCCACCATTCAGAGGTTTGCAGACTTTGAAATGACAATGGTGAATGGAGTAAGCGGTAGCAATCGACAAAGACTCCAGCAATGGAGGATTAGCAACGCGCGAACAACGATGCTTTCTAGGCAAATCAGGCAATAGCGGCAACCTTTGTGGTAAATGGCGCCTTACCAAAGAACCGGAGAGCCAACACAGTAACAGACCCCTCGGGCTCAACGAATCCCTCGCCACTTTCGCTGTCCACCGGGGCAACATCGGACACAATAGGAGACACCGGCGGACAAGCTTGCATTCATGAAGACTTGTATGTGAATCTATGGGGACTCGAGAGTCACACCACCTATCTTGTCCAGCAATGCAATGCAGTAATGGAGGAGCATCAAAATTCTCGTGTGCACAAAGCAGTCCTCATTACGAGAAATTTGCAACTCTTGAGTGAACTCCAAATTCAACCGGCATTCCTTCAGCCGCTCGATTTTGCAAAATCCAAGTGACCAACAGTCAGGATGTGGCTGACTAGTTTGGAGGTGCACTTTGCCGCTACAAGGGTCAACAACGACAAAAGAATTATTGACCTTGCAGTCTCAATTGTTTGCGGCACGCCTTTGATTTGGTCGTCCGATCTAAAGGCCATTCAACGGTACCAGGAGACCAACAGATCTGGATCAATGGCCCCCGTAACCGATATCACATTGTCGACCACAAGAGTAATACCTCTCAAGCAGATCAACCCAACATGGCACGACTCCCTTAGTGACTGAAAACATGAAGCGCCTTCATGCGTGCTGCACTCACTTGCTTTGGTAATCTAAACAAGAAATTTGATGTACAGACTCCAACGTCTATGTCAACAATTGAGCGTGGCAGAGTACACTCGTCGTTTCCACAAGACCATCACCATCATTGACCTCGCCCCCAACAAACTGTGTTGTTCTTACAACAGCATCAAGCAAGGTATTCGGCAAGCAATTACCATCTCTGGAACCAAAGACGACCTTATGTGAATGATCATAGCAGCCAACTGTGTTGACATCGCCAACTACAACTCTCGGATGCAGGATTCCCAAGGTTGGCAACCCCAAAGCCACAGCTCTTATTGTGGCAGAGGAAAATCCTAGTCGTCGGAGATCCATCTCCAATGGAGATTGATGCCATCAATAAAAAATCAATGGCTCGCTGGACTTGCCAGAAACCGGGACATATCTTGTGCGACTGCTGAAAGCCACAAAAACAAGCCAAAAAATGGAGAAAGTCGTAGAAAACGAGTGAGAAGTCGGAAAGCCGTAAAGGACAGGAGTAGACGGTGAGACTTCTGTCTGATTGGAAAAACATGCGCTGACCCATTGCCCAGCTCACGTTGTTGTAGACAAGGGTTCTTGAGATCGAAAAGTTTGACGAGGGGTGCGAGGACCACCAATCAATGATACTGCTACGAGTACAACTTAGAAATTGTAAAAGTCGCATAACGATACTATCACTAGTAGACGAAGGAGCTCATCACAATTCTTTTAGCAGCAACATGGTTTGGAAGCTGGGTTTGTAAACCAAACCAAGTTTTTTTGAAGGAAAAACCATTAACAGAGGACTGCAGATCCGTCGACTTTGTGAACCATTCAATTGCAAATTGGTGATGTACACAGAAACGCAAAGCTCAAGCGTGGCTTGTCCACATGGAAGGAAGGGAAGGAAAAGAAGTTGCATCTTCCGAGGTGACACCAGTAGTCTTGACACCGGAGAAGTTTGCAACTGTACTAAAGTAGTTTACAGAGCTCATTGAGGATTCTAAAGGGGGTTTTCTCAATGAGTTCCTTCAAAAGATACCCATGCGATGAGACATCGACCATCAGATAGACCTCAAGTAGGGCAGCAGACTGGAGGTGAAGGGGATTTATGGGATGTAAAATCAAGAGCTGACCAAACCCAAGAAGGAGTTGGACAACATGCTTGGTCAGGGGTTCAGCAGACCCTCAAAGTCATCCTCTGTGGTACCTATACTTTCTGTGAAGAATAAAACAAGAGTGATACGGATGTGCAAGGATCAAAGAGCATTGAACAAAACAACCATGAAGAACCACTACCCCCTTCCACAAGCAGATAAACGTTCGGACCACCTCTGCGGAGTCCAAAAATTCAGCAAAATTGATGTACGGAGCGGCTATCATCAGCTCTACGTATCTGATATGGTGATCAAGTTGACAGAAGTTTGCACCAGATACGGGCACTTTGGGTTCACGGTATGCCGTTTGCACTCACAAATTCCATGTAACATTCATGGCGGTGATGACCAATGTTTTTCCCCCGTACCTCGATGATTCCGTTGTTGTGTATCTTGACGACACTCTAGTGTATAGCCGCATCCCAGAGGAGCATAATGGACATCTCCAAAATGTTCTTGAGGGCTTCCAAAGAGAAAGAACTCTTGAAATTCGACTTCACTCCCCATCCAATTGAATATTTGGGCTACATCATTGGCGATAGACAAATCACCATGGACTCGAAGAAGGTGGAAGCGATTGCTGATGAGCTGACGACTACAAATGTTCGAGATATCTAGGTCTTTTTGGGTTTTTTTCAGGTACTACCATCAATTAAAAAAGGATTACATGCAAGCGTGAGCGCCTCTTTCAATTCTCACTTGAAAAACCACCAAGTGGAATTGGGGGGATATCGACAAGAAACATTGAACTCTTAGAAAAATGCTCTGACCTTGGTGCCAGTCTTACAATTGGCAGATCCAACAGTGGATTACATCATGGCCACTGACGCGTCCGATCAAGCCATCAGAGCTGTCCTCCACCAAGAAAATGGCGGTGAAGAACAGCCAGTCACATACATGTCACAAAAACTACGTGGGCCGGAGCATAGCTACACGAGGCACGAAGAAGAAATGCTCGTAGATGTGCACGCGTTCAAGACATGGCGGTGCTGCTTGCGATGTTGGCAATGTATCATCCCCATTAACCATCACGCCTGGAAACAACTCATGACTTGGCCAGATCCATGTTGTCGAGAAACTTGATGGATGGAGTTCCTCGCGTCTAACTTCGATCATTGAACATCGACCTGGAAAAACAAATCCAGCGGATGCTCAAAGTCAACGACCAGATTTAATGGCCTAGATCAACACATTTCTCGTTGAACAAGACCCGTACCTCGTGAGTTTGTTTGTGAAGGGTTATGAGGGGCTTGGGGGGTACGACAAAATCAAGCTTTGGTTTGACGACCCCTACAGGCAAATGTGATTCACTCCCCAAGTTTTTGTCCCTCCGAAAAAGGAGCTACAAAGAGTGCTATTGGTGGGAAAAGATGAGTAATGCCACGACACCGGTCCATGTGGATTTTTGGGCGAGGGCAAGACGCTTAAGAAACAGTTGAAGTCCGTTGGTGGGACAAGATGCCGACCAACGCGGCAGCTTTCTACAAATCGTGCGACACCTGTTAAAGATTAAAATTCTTGTCGCACGAGACCACTTGTTCTACTCCAACTACTACTTGTTCTCATGGAACCGTGGGATTTTGTGATGGGACTGTCGGCCATCTGCGAAGGGCATGACGCCATCCCTTGTCGTGGTGGAACGATTTTTTTGGATGTCCCACTTCATTGCAACAATGACCATTGTCACCGCAAAACAAACGGCGCGGTTGTTTTGTAAACCAGATCGGTATCTGCACAGCGTGTCACAAACCATCATTAGCGACGGAGACAGAAGCTTCACTAGTTGTTTCTGGCATAAACAAATGACGCGTTATGGTAGTTGGATTGAGCCATCAACGACGTTCCACCCTCAGACCGACGGGCAAACCAAGAGGACCAATCAAATGTTGGAACAACTCATTCACACTTCATGCGAGCTCCACAGCACCGATTGGGTGGCTAAACTACAGACCGTTGAATTCGCATTCAACTCAGCCACTTCCACCGCAACTGGTGAAATTCCTTTTGAGGTGGTGTACAGGAAACCTTCCCGCCACACTACCTAGATTGAAGAATAGGAGCAACATCCCTACGGCCGACATCCACCACAGGGAATTGGCAAGCGTTTGGGAGGAAGCACCGTAGACCCTCACAAACACTCAAATAGCCATGATGCAAGCGGCCGATCAACATCGCAGTGATGATGTGTTCAACACTGACGATCGCGTCCTCCTCGTCTCGACAAAAATCATTCTCCGAGGACAGAATTTGGCGAAGCTCAAACTCAATTGGTTGGAACCATTCGAGATTGAGCAAATGCAAACCCCAATCGTCGCACGACTTTGCCTACCTAATAACATTGCGATTCACCTTGCCTTCCAAATCAGCAAACTCAAGCACTACCGAGACCTGAGTACGCACTTTCTGAAAAGATGGAAGATATCATCAGACATAGACGTCGTGGTGACGGTACTAGATTTTAATAAAGAATTGCCTTGATATTCTCGAAGCCCCACGACTTCTCCATGGATCTTCTGATGGTAGCCACTCACGGTGTGACCTTGCACATGTCACTTGGTCGCTGAAGACCCGACATATGTGTCATTCGCATTTTCAGCATTAAAACATATGTGCTCTGATTCATACAAAGTCTCCTCATCCCAAATCCTTGAATCGTTTGGTGTCCCGCACCTCATCCTTGTGAAGCACATACGTTCTACTTGGCGTAGCATAAAACCCCTTGTGCGTCGCATCCTATTGTCTGCTAATGTACACATGCTCTCAAAAGTGGCGACAGTTTCAGTCAAAGTACACCTATTGCTAATGTTAGATTATCCAACTTTTTTAGTTAATTCAATCGTGTTCTACTAAGTACCTTATTCTTGTGAATCACCCATATTCCACGCAACATAACTTCTGTGACACATGTCATCGAAGTGATCAAAATGTTATTAATGAGTTGTTGAAGTTTCACATTGCCTAAAACATATGTTTTCCCAATGACACCCGTTTATCCTCCGTGATTCTTTTGTCGGGTAACAGTGATCGAGTTTGGAATCAATGTTGTTGGATGATTACTTTCCTGATGCAATGGGCGTCAAGAATTAATTTCTATACATAATTCAGTGAAAATGCCGATCATCCCCTGTTTTGTCACCAGTGACCCTCATATACCCTTCCGTCGGAACAATTAGTCCCATCCGCCCCTCCATCGGAACGATGAGCTCCATCCGCCCCTCTGCCAGAACAATAAGGCCCATCCCCCCCCCCCTCCCCCCCCTGCCAGATCGATGAGCCTCATTCGCCCCCCCGCTAGAAGGAAAAGCCTCATCCGCCCCTGCCCCAGAACGGAAATCCCTACCCGCCCCCAATTGGCAACAAAAAGCCCCATCCGCCCACCTGTTTTCACCATGCTCAAACAGGGATTCATGTCTCTGCTCAAGCATGGTGAAATCGCGCATGTGGTGCTGGATCATGACCCTCCATCGTGGCTATCGCGATGGAGGGCTGCGATCCAATTAAGAGGTTGGGGGGGGGGGGGGGAGCGCCGGTGATTCAGGCCAACGCCCGTCGGCCGGAATCTCCGGCGGTTCAACAATGGGGAGCTGAAAGCTCCCCATTTGTCCCTGATTTCATGTTGCTTTGCTTTTTGCCCATGCTTGATACATAAACCATACACAAACCCACCCTAAAAGTACTCCCGGATTTTTTGGGGTTTTGTTTTTGCACGGGCACCTGCTGGGCCTCGCAACAGTGGGGCCCAACAGGTTCCCTTTCAACACATAGGGATTATGAAAACCCCCATGCAAACTCCTTGCAAACCACTTCCACAAAATCACAAACCCCTTCATAAAGGAGTTTGTGATTGTTAGGCCAAAAAAGGTGACGTTAGCATATCGACGCCGCATGCCATGCGACGTTGACATGTTGTCTTTTGGAAAACGAGAGGGGTACATCGTTTGGTTTTTTGCGCCTCAAACCTGCGTCTTCAAAGAAAGGACAGATGGGGTTGATTTTTTTGAGGTAGGGACGGATGAGGCTTATTGTTCTATGGCAGGGGCGCATCAGGCTTATAGTTCCGCGAAGGGGCGGATGAGGCTTATCGTTCCGATGCAGGGGCTGATGGGGCTTATCGTTCTTACGAGGGGTGGATAAATGGAAACTACACCAACCACTAGCGCAGGTTGGGGCAGTGGCGGTGTTGATGCAGCGTGCGGGCTTCCACACAAGTTGCCTAGTCTGCTGCCCCATTAATGTGCTGCTCTAGAGTCTAAGTCTGAGTGCTATGGACTTGCTACTCAGAAACGCGCGTGCTAGTATTAGCGTCAGAAAGCAGCTGAAAACTGGAAGTAACTGATTAGGAGTGAGGAATGAGCAACAATGGGAGACCCCTCCAAGTTGTAGCTCCCTCCAACTAGTGTAGAACTTGTTACTCAGCTAACCAGCTAATCAGAAAATAGTCCTGGACCTATTTTCTGGCAGGCAGGGTTTTCTCGGTAAGCCCTGCCAGACGCCCGACAACCCAAAACCCAGGCGTCGTCCCTTTTGCCTGAAAAGTGGGCCATACCATAATACCAATGTTGCAAACGCAGTCGTGCAGTCAGAATCACCTAGAAAAACAGCAGCAAAGAGCTATAGCTGTCCGAACCTAGGCAGTGCCTACGATGGTCCATAATGCCAAATAGTGCCACGCAGCAAGAGACATGGACCCTAGGCAGAGCATGATGCTGCAGACACAATGGCACAGTCAGAATTAGCATTGGTTTCATGTAGACAGTGTCTGCAGTGTCAGTGACCACCAGCGGCCTGACCACCGAGGAGGCCTGCCAATGGAGCTGAGTACGTTGCCGGAGGGAGGAAACTCCAGCAAACTGTGAGTACGCCTCAGCATGCCTCTGCTCCACCGGATGACACCCCAGCAGCATCGAGTCTCACTGCCAGTCATCTGGACGCGGATGTACACAAGCAGGGAGGACACAACAGAGCACAATTGTGAGAGTGTGCTCTCTGAAAGTTTAGTCTTGGTGTGTGGAGAGCATAGTCGCAGCAGAAAAAAAAGACTTGGAGAAGTTTGGAAGCCATAGATGGAAAACATAGGTTAATGACAATGACGAATGTACAGGGTATTTATACTCTCTGGCCGGCTACTCTAGCCCTAGCCTACTGCTCTCCTAGCTTGCTGTAGCAAGCTACTTGCTCCTGTACTCGGTGCCCTTCTTGCACCTGAACTTGGTGCCTTGCTTGCACCTAGTGCCTTGTGCGAGAAATCCCTGGCCGTTGATCATCGAGATCGACAGTCGATCTTGTCTCTCGGCGGTGGGTGCGGTCGCCGTGTTGCCCACGCCACCGGAGTGCTGCGATTGTTGCGCAGTCGCAGCCACCATTTTTGCTACCGCCGTTGACCGCGTGCGCTGTCAGGGCCGTCCGTCAAAACAACCCCTCGGCGGGTAGCATCGCTGTTACGTTACCCGTCGAGATGGGGAAGCTACCCCCGCGTGGCGTGTTTGGAATGCCGCGTGGGGGTTCGCGCGAAACAGGGCCTTAGCGCCGGCGTCAACTCCACGTCAATGCTCGCTCGCGCGCTCACTCCTCCTCCTCCTCCTCGCATCAGCGGTCGAGCGGAGGTGAGCTCGACCGCAACCTGGATTTTTGAAAATCGGAAAATGGCCCGGATTCCCCCAAATCCTGGGTGAGACCCCGAGTATGCCAGAAAAATAGGACGCCTTATTACATTCACCCCTCCCGTCGGAGGTGCGACTTCCCGGCGTGGCCAAGGTACTCCTGGAGAACAGTGTTGGTACCCCCAACGTGGAAGTTGGCCTCTGGCTCCCAAGAGTTGTGCTCCACCGGGTACTCCTTTCATTACACCAGAAACTCAGGCCGTCGTCCCCTCTGGCGGTCCGCCAGAATCTTCTCCACCTCAAACTCCTCACTTCCTTCAACCTGGAAAGTAGGAGGTGGAGCTGTCCCGCGACCCTGGAAGAATGTGTTGGGGTCGCGGTAGGCACGAAGTAGGGAGATGTGGAACATTGGATGGATGGTGTAATGAGCTAGCAGCTCTAGCTTGTATGAAATGGCCGACCGCTTCTCCAGAATGCGGAACGGACCCACCCATCGCGGTTTCAGCTTGGATCTCCCGACTCCCATCAGCTGGAGGTTAGCAGAATTCAGTATCACCTGATCTCCCACTTGGAACTCCTCTGCATAGCGATACTTATCAGCCTGCCGCTTCTGCTGCTTCTGTGCCTTCAACAGCCGTTGTCGCACCACGTCCCACGTGGTGGCAAACCCTTCAGCAATCTACTGCACAGCCGAAAGAGATATTGCTGTAGTAAGAGCGGTTGGGCTCCGTGGTTGGTGGCCATAAACCACCTCAAACGGTGACTTTCCTGTTGATGCTAACATCGCTGAGTTGTAAGCAAACTCTGGCACTCTGAGCTTCTCCTCCCAACCCTCTCCATTCGGTGGGACCATGCTCTGCAGCAGCTGCTCCAATGTCTGGTTTGTGCCCTCTGTCTGCCCATCACTCTATGGGTGATATTCCATGGTTAGCTGCACTCGCGTGTCCAGATTCTCCATGAGATCTCTCCAGAATTGCAAAGTGAAGCGTGGATCGCGATCTGAGACCACCGACTGCGGCACTCCATGCAGCTTGATGACATGGTTGAGGAGGAGTTGAGCTGTCCTGGCAGCTGTGATACTCTCAGGATATGCGATGAAATGTGCCATCTTGGAAAACTGATCCACCACTACCAATGCTGTGTTGTTATCCTGCTGCGTCATAAGCAACCCGCCGATGAAGTCAAGCGAGACGTCAGTCCACGGCCTCTTTGGTTTATGTAATGGTTGCAGCTCCCCTGGTGGCTTGGTCCTCCGTGCCTTGATGCGTTGGCACACATCGCAGCTGCTCACAAACCTCTTGCAATGAGCTGCCATTGACGACTACCAATATTGGTGTGCCAAGGCCTTGAGCATCTTGTCGAAGCCAAAGTGACCTGAGTAATGGGTATCATGCGCCTCCTCCAACAACAACTGCTTTAATGGCGCCTAGTCCGGCACGACAATCCTCCGCTCTTGCCCCCTTTGCCAATACACTCCATCCCACGTGACGTCTTTTAGCACACCACCTGTGAACTCACTGTCCACGCCATAGCTATACTTGAATAGGCTATGCATGACCGGAGATCCCATCAGCACTGAGATGGCGTTGAGACTCAAGTCCAACCTCCGCGACAGAGGATCTGCCAAGATCACCTTCACAGGCTTGTACTAGATCTCGTAGTCAAAACTCCCCTCAAGAAACTTCATCCAGCGAGTCCGTCAACGACTGAGGTTCGGCTGCGTCTTCAGGTACTTCAGGGCGTAGTGATCCGTGAAGACCACGCAGCATCGCGACTCGAGGTAGCACCTCAAGTGCTTGAACGCATGGATCACCACCAGCATCTCCTTCTCATGGATTGCGTAGTTCAGCTCTGCCCCTCGCAGCTTGCAAGACGCGTATGCAATCGGCTGCGGCCCCTTTCCATGAACTTGTATCAGCATCGCCCCAATGGCATAGTCGCTTGCGTCCGTCCCCATAATGCATTCCTTGGATGAATCCTGATGCACCAGAACCGGAGCGTCACACATTGCAGTCTTGAGCTCTTCAAAGTTCTACTCCCAATTGCCCCATGCCCACTGGTGATCCTTCCTCAGCAGCTTAGTCAGTGGCGCACTCTTTTTTGCGTACCCCCGGATGAATTTCCGGGGGTACGCAAGTTCACAAGTTCACAAATCCCAAGAACTTGGATGTCACACACGCACTTTGGTGTCGGCCACTGCTTCACTGCTTCCACCTTCTTTGGGTCCATGCGGAGACCCTTGCCGCTCACGATGTGCCCAACTCCACCTCCCTTTTCTCGAACTCGCACTTGGAGAGCTTCGCAAGCAACTTCTCTTTCCAAAGAGTGTTTAGCACCTACCAAAAGTATTGCTGATACTCTTCCAGAGTTTGGGAGTAGATGAGGATGTCGTCGAGGAACACCACCACGAACTGGTCCAAGTGAGTGTGGAAGATCCTGTTCATGAGGCTCATGAACGTTGCAAGAGCGTTGGTCAACCCAAATGGCATCACGAGGTACTCAAAATGGACGTACCGCGTCCAAAACGCCATCTTCTCCACATCCTGTTCCGCAATCCGGATCTGATGGTACCCCAAGCGCAACTCAATCTTGTTGAAGTCTTGCGCTCCCCTCAGCTGGTCAAACAACTCCTCAATCCTTGGCAACGGGTACCGGTTCTTCATCGTTACATTGTTCCGTGCGTGATAGTCCACACACATCTGCAACTCACCTGTCTTTTTCTTCACAAAGAGGACCAGTGTAGCGTAAGGTGACACCAACGGTCTGATGAACCCCTGCTCCGTCAGCTCCTCCAACTACTTCTTCAGCTCACCCAGCTCATTATCACTCATGCGATAAGCAGCCCGCACCGTTGGAGTTGCTCCCGGAGCCAGATCAATCTTATGGTTGATGTCCCGCTTCGGTGGTAACCCCTTTGGCAGCTCAGCAGGAAACACGTCACCGTAACTGTCTAACACTCCCTTGATGCCTTCTAACAGCTTTGCTACAGGTGCTTTGTGCTGCTCGCCCTTTTGTTGCTTCGCCTCTGCTGCCAGCACTTCCACCTCTTCAGCTCCTACCTATTGCCGCACCCACACAAGGTACACTTCATCCCCCTTGCGCTAGCAATGCTTCAGTTGCACTTAACTCAACTGCGGCACCTTGCCTGTCTTGGATTCTTGCTTTGCCCACAACGGCAAAACGATTTTCTTCCCGCATTTCTTCACTTTCACCTGGCTGTGCACCCAATCTACAACTGGATTCCATCGCTGCAGCCGGTCACTCCCCAAAATGGCGTCGTAGGTGTCTATCGGGTACGTGATGGAGCATGACATAACCCAGTGCAGAGCCAGGGTGAAGGTCTGAGATGACAGCCAAAGTGGTCAGGCCGAGGGCCTTGGTGCCAAGGTCCCCACTCACGACCGTAGGAGTGGAAGAGACACGTGGAGCAACATGGGGCCGAGACGCCACAGGGCGAGGTGCTGCGGTCTGCACGCTGACCGATGCCTTGGGTCAAAGGCTACCGCGTGGGCCACGCGTGTAGCGCAATAGGGTAGGAGATGGCACCGAGTCTGACAGACCGGCAAAGGTAGACAAAGCTCTTGGTCCGGGGGGACCAGTGGACGTGACTGGGGCCATCGGCCCGGAGGGGCTAGTAGGCATGGGGGGCGGCAGGCCCGGAGGGGCCAGCGGACTCGACTGGGGCCACCGACCCGGAGGAGCCAGCGGGCACGATTGGGACGGCTGGCCCGGAAGGACCAGTGGATGTGACTGGGGCTGCCGACCTGGAGGGGCCAGCGGGCACGATTGAGGCTGCTGGCCCAGAGGGGCGAGTGGGCGCATCTGGGACTGTCGGCCTAGAGGAGCCAGCGGGCACATCTGGGACCGCTGGCCTGGAGGGGCTAGCGGGCATGTCTCGGGCTGTTGGTTCGGAGGGGCCAGTGGGCGCATCTGTGACTATCGGCCCGGAGGGGCTAGCGGGCGCATCTCGGACCGTCAGCCCGGAGAGGCTAGCGGGCGCGACAGGGGTTACTAGCTCGGAGGGACTAAGTGATGTGCCACCCGGAAGCGACAGGACGGAGGACAGACACACCACTCCCCCACACGACGAGAGGGACATAGACGAGCCAGAGCGAACGAGATCATACGGAAACAACTCCTCAAAGAAGAGGGCATCGCCAGACTTGACGATGCAGTGTTGGGAGGGATCCCAAAAGTGCCAAGCCTTGAACTAACAAGAGACTCCAAGAAAGGTGCAAGGACATCCGTGAGGAGCGAGCTTGCCACCCTGTTGTGGGGCGGGCAGCCACACAATAGCCACGCAGCCCCACACGCGAGCAGGGCAGAGGTCGGCTCGCTGATCGCACCAGTGCTAGTGTGGCGTGGACTAGCGGGGAAGGGGTCCGTGAGGAATCCGGTTCCAAACCCATGTCATGTACACGGTGGCTTCAAAGAAGAAGCCATCGGAGAGGCCAGACTGAACACGCATGGTGGGACGACATCAGCCATAGTATGGTTCCACCTCTCAGAGACGCCGGTCTAGGCGGGCGTGTAGGGCTCGGACGTCTCGTGGTGGATACCGCGGGAGGCAAGAAGTGTCGTGGTCTCGTCCATGTACTCACTACTGTGATCGGAGCGAAAGCGGCAAAGAGGTTGACCACACTCGTGCTCCGCAAGGATAAGCGAGTCTTGAATGGCACTGGCGACATCGCTCTTTTACCGAATGTAGAAGCCCCAGCGGCAGCGAGAGGACCCATGAAGTCTGAATGGACCAGGTCGAGAGGGGCAAACACACGGGAGGTGGACAAAGGGTATGTGGACCGGTGCATCTTGCCCTGAGCGCAATCAATGCCCTCCGTGGGGCACGACAAAGGGAAAGTCTCAGGATCAAGGCCCTTGGCCGGCTGGGTGCGGAGCATGCTGTCGATGACATCAGAGTGGATGTGGCAAAGGCGGCGGTGCAAGAGATAAGTGTGCTGCCAAGAAAGCATGCTGGTGACAAGCACATGGCCTACAGTGGCTGACGAGGAGGCAATATAGGGAGAGGAAGACATGCAAGGCACGTGCCACAGGTTGCCACTGGCGGTGGCATGGAGAACGACTAGACCGGACGGACGCAACGACACAGTGCCAACACCACGCGAGTGCACAACGTCCATGCTCATGCAGTCAAGGGCAGTTACAAACAGGAGGCTGAGCTCAAGACCAAGGACAAAAAGGACATCGGTAAGGAAAACATCACCGGCAAGACCATGAAAACAAACGACACCAACGCCGCGGACAGGTAACACCTAGCCGGAGCCCGTCGAGAACCCCGGAAACATCGCCAATGGGACCAAGCATACTGAAGGCCTGGCCAGAGGCCGTCATGTGATGCGTTTCCCCAAAGTTGATGATCCAGGTCTCGGCCGGGTCTTGGACCGGAGTCGCCAGATTGCTAACATTCACATGGCAGCAAGCAAGAGATGCAGACGCGGTGGAAGGGGGTGCAAACCGAGACTGCCAATCATCAAGCCATGCAACGTCGTCACAGAGGGGAACAGGGGAGACCACAGGAGACGACGAGACAGAAAAGGAGGCAGGGCACAACCGCAACTCAGTCTCAGTCATGCAGGGCTAGGGGGTTGAGCAGGAGGTGATGCAACTCGTATTTCCCTGGGGGGAAGGAGCTAGAGCCTAATGAACTGCTCTAACTGTCGCTCACGCGTGGACGGCCTGTAAGTATAGTCGGAGTGTGGAGTGACGGCGCCGGAGCCCAGATAGAAGGAAGACTGTCCTGGTGAAGGGAACAGCGATGCCGACGGCTGCAGATGATACTACTGAGGAGCTGGCGTCTCCAAGACCAGGGTCGTGGTCGCAGGAGTGGAGCTATTGGACGGGGTCAAGGCGTTGGAGGTGGCAATAGTGATGACGACGGAGGCAAGACGGCGCTCCCGCTTGCGACGTATGGTGACGATGACGCAAGCCTCGTCCGTCGGTAGCGGGCATGTGTATCACCCATGCCCTTGCTGGCCACAGTTGTGGTAGACCGAGCCACTGCCACTGGACCTAGGTGACTGCTGCTGCTGCTGTTGTTGCTGACCCTTGCCCTTCTTGCTCCGACACTTCTTCTTTCCCGGCAACAAGGAGCTGGTGGAAGTTGCTGCTATGAGGGAGGAGACGGCCACGGAGGCAACGGGAGGTGAGGCGAGGGCCTTTGTGCATTGGAGGCGGGACTCCATATGAGCTTGCTCAATCCTATGGAAGAGCTCGTATGCCCATGGCATGAGGGTGCTCTGGGTCGCCATGGTGGAGAGGACCTCCTGGGAGTAGTTGATGAAGACGTTCTCGTACGCACTGGTGGCACCGCGCTTGATGGTGAGGAGCATAGAGAGAGGGGTTGGAGCAGAGGTGCCGAGGCAATGGAGGATGTCCTTAACCCGCTGCCAATAGGCGGTGAGTGCCTCGTTCTCCCCCATGTCGGAGTTGAACTCCCATAGTAGACGTTTGGTCTGAGCCTCGTTGGATAGACTATGGGGACGAGTGAGAACATGCCATGCTCTAGCAAGGTCTGGTGTCTTGCCAGAGATGAAGTCATCGAGGAAGGGCTCTAGGGCTAGGCGAGAAGCCGGAGGAGCGACAGGGACGAGAGCGCGTGCGGGGTGACCAGCGTCATACAGCGGGTCGACTTGGATGGAGTCATTCGGAAGGGTGTAGTATGCCCACAAGCCCTCATCCTACACCCAGATGCGGAAGCTGAGCTCCAAGCTCCGGGACTGCTCGCCGGCCTGGAGCGACGGGGGCGGGGTCTCAAAGTCCTTGGGCCTACGGCCGGCGCATAGACTGGGGCCAAGGACTGAGGTCACAGTTTGCCGCTGGCGCTGAGTCTGCAGCTGTGTAAGGTAATGCGTAGCAGCAGACACAACGGGGCTTGCGTGCCGAGGAAGGATGAAAGGCGGCGGGCCACTATTGTGGGTCTGAGAGGCGGACAGGTGCAATGCTGTAAGCTGTTGCGTCAGAGCGACAAGCTGGTGTTGGATGGCGGCTAGGGGTTTGGAGGCGTTAGTGACGAAGCCTGTGGAGTGTTGCTACTGCTGCTACTGTTACTGCTGCTGCTCCTGCTGCTGTTGCAGCTACTACAAGGAAAAGGGGGTTACCCCCTGGAGGGTCCCCCCAACAGAGCAGGACCACTCCCTAGTAGGGTTGTTACCCATGGTGTTGGTGTCCCTTTCTCGGTTTTTTTGTGTGTGCTGTTGATGTCAGTAGTGACGTTAGCCTAAGACGGCTGACGTCAGCAGCTGCTGCTTGCGTTATCTACTGTTGCTATTGTTATGGAGTTTCTTCTCCCCCCTTCTCTTTTTTTGTGTTGATGACATCAGTAATGACATCAACAGAAGGCTATTAACGTCAACACCGGTCATTGTTGGAGCCGCTGTTGTGCGGCTGCAGTCACTGCAGTCACTACTGTTACTGTTGCTACTATTGCTGCTGCCACTACTGTTGCTCATCTGTTGTTGCAGCAGCTGCTGCGGCTGCTGCTGCTGTTGCTGCAGTTGTTGATGCAGCTGAGGCGGCTATAGCTGCTAGAAATGCTACTACTGCTACTAGTACTGATGCCATTACTTCCGATGCTGCTGCTGCTACTATTTCTAGTGCTGTTGAGCTGCTACGTGCTGCTACGGCTGCTGTAGTGGTTGTAGCGGTGGCGGCAGCCACAGCAATGCTATTGGCGGGGTGGGGGGGTTTTTCCTCCTTTGTTTTTTTTCTTCTTTTTTTTCTTTTTTTCTCATCACAGCCAGCTCACTGCTCGTTGCGAGCAGTAGGCCGCGAGCAGCAAGTTTGCTGCTCGCTACTTGTTTCTCATTGCTTGTTGCTGCTTGCTTGCTGGTCATTGCGAGCAGCGAGCTTGTTGTCAGCAGCTCGCTGCTCGCTGCGAGCAGCGGGCTGCGCGTAGCTGTAGAAATAGTAGCTACTACTACTGCTGCTGCTATTCCTGCTCCTGGTGCTTGCTGCTACTGCTGCTGCTCGCTGTTGCTACTACACGCTGTTGCTATTACTGCGGGCTGCTGCTGCTGTGAGCTACTGCGAGTTGGTGCTGTTGCCGGCTGCTGCTACGCACTGTTGCACCTGGCTGCTGCTGCCACTGCTTGTTGCTACTGTAAGCTGCTGCTGTTGTTGCGGGTTGCTGCGCCCAGCCACTCCACCTGGACGACGTCGCCACGTGTATCATTGCTTGCAAGCGCCTGACATGGCCTGCCGCTCACCTCCTTACGTCGAGCGTGGGGGTTAGAGCTATCGAAAAAAAATCCGATAGCATTTCCCCTGGCCTAGTGGCCTTGGGAAAATCTTTGACGTCGTTACCAGGCAAGTCAATGCTGTCAAAAAAACCCGGCAGCATCTCCCATGTACTGGCGCGTATGGGGGGTCCGCGGGCATAGTTTGACATCTGTACGCCAGTCGTCTGCTGCTGCTGCTACACTTTGGCTCTGATACCAAAATGGAAACTACATTAGAGCGCAGGTTGGGGCAGTGGTGGTGTTGATGCAATGTGCAGGCTTCCACGCAAGTTGGTTAGTCTGCTGCCCCCTCAATCTGCTGCTTTAGAGTCCAAGTTTGAGTGCACTGGATTTGTTACTCAGAAACGTGCGCGCCAGTGTTAGTGTCAGAAAGCAGTTGAAAACTGAAAGTATCTGATTAGGAGTGAAGAATGAGGAGCAATGGGAGACCCCTCCAACTTCTATCTACCCCCCACTAGTGTAGAACTTGTTACATTGCTAACCAGCCAATCAAGAATAAACATGGACCTATTTTCCGGAAGGCAGGGTTTTCTCGGTCAGCCCTGCCGGACGCCCGACAGCCCAAACCCCGGGCGTCGTCCATTTTGCCTGAAAACTGGACCATACCATAATGCCAACACTGCAAATGCAGTTGTGTGGTCAGAACCAGCTAGAAAATAGCAGCAAAGAGTTATGGCTACCCCAGTGCCTACGACTGTCCATGATGCCACACAGTGCCGCGCAGTAAGAGACATGGACCCTAGGCAGAACATGATGCTGCAGACGCAATGGCATAGTCAAAACTAGCGCTGGGTTCATGGAGACAGTGTCTGTAGTGGCAGTGACCGCCGGCGGCTCGACCGCCGAGGAGGCCTGCCGATGGAGCCGAGCACGTCGCTGGAGGGAGGAGGCTCCAACGAACTGGGAGTAGGCCTCAGCGTGCGTCGGTTCCACCGGATGACACCCCCGCAGCGTCGTCTCGCCACCTTACATAATTTAATTGGTTTCACTCTTAAATGCAGGCTATCTAGAAGCATGTTTGCTATTGTCAAGTAATTGTTGTATTCTTATCTGTAAATAGACTAATAGACGGACAGGATGCTTTGCCAAACAGGGCCGAAGCCTTGGTTTTAGCCCAGTGGTCCAAGCATTGTGTCAATCTGTTTCAGGGTGTGTTTCTTGGACTCGCATGGTTGCGTGATCGCGTGCATCCATGTGTATGCACATGTATTTTTGTCGAGTCGGGCAATTTTATGGCATCGCGGTCGACGAAAGCTCATCTGGAACGAGTCGGACCTGTCTTCTCCTTCGACACATCCGTCCTATACACCTTGACTGAACCGTTTCGCCCAACCCTAACCCCCCCCCCAAATACAACCATTTCCCCTGTTATTTCGCCTATGTACCCACTTTACTACTGTATCCCATTCTACCCACTTTCCTACATTTCTGGGCTGACTCTCGACGGGCTCCCAAGTCTACCCACATACTCCACATTGCCTAATGGGAGGGTGTTTCCCGCCCATCGATTGATTGCGATCAATCAGCCGCCTGAGTAGGTTTTACCTAAATTAATAGTTTAACCCAGGGTCAGTTAGAGAGCGTTGCCCATTCTCCTGTGGCACGGGTGATGGTTCTTGAACCCGATCTCTGCCCACACGTTCTTGATGGTCCTCGTGTTGTGATTTGTGACATTCGTTGCCCATTCTCCTGTGACCACTTGGCCGTTTCCACACTCGTGCAGATCCCTGAAGCGGGCCCTGGTGACATCGGTGCGACGACTGGCGGCGGACTACCGGCTTGGAGCTGGCCGACTACCATACCAGAGCCCCAGATGCTGCCGGGACTCTCTGTTGTCTTTTCTATAGCTTGCAGGTGTCTTTCGGCGGACTGGCCATGAGTCATATTTGCATGTTTTTGCATTGTATGTCCACCGTCTCATGATGCATGCATGCATGTGACCAGTCGTAGCGTCCGTCTTTTGATTATACACGTCTAGGTTTAGACGGCGCAGCATTCCGACATGTGTGTGCAGAGTTACGGCCAAAACAGTGGTTTTGGGCCGGTTTTAGGACAGCTCTTGGACTACCGCATGCGACACCCGCCGTGCGCCGCGGCAGGTATTTATGCCTTGGACCTGTCATTTGTTATTTCTCTTTGCATATGCTATTGAAGCATTCTGATACTTTGTCTTGTGTCTCCTAGCCAAACCCTTGCCGTTGTGTGCATGACGTGTGACTGTCGTCACCGTCTGACCAGGCACCGGTGCACCTACCCTGACTCTCGTTCCCGAGTGCTTCGACCTCTTGAGCTGGTTCACTCAGACCTTCTCAACCCTCTCCTGATCGAGTCCCTGTCCGAGAGGGGCCGGTATGTTCTGACTCTGACTGATGACTTTACCCGGATGCGGTGGGTCTACAGCATACGTCAGAAGAGCGACACCGCCCTTGCGGTTCGACTCTGGCTAGTGATGGCTGAGCGTCAATCCCACCACACGCTACATATATTCCGCTCGGATCGCGGCGGCGAGTTCCTTGGCGAGATGGACTCCTTCTTTGCTGAGCACGGGATTTTTCACCAGGTCAGGGCTCCTGGTATCCCCCAGCACAACGGTGTATTTGAGCGCTGGAACCACACCATGGAGGATGCCGTTTGCGCCATGCGGTCTGAGTGCGGTCTCCCAGAGTTTTTTTGTCTTTGAGGGTTTCGCCTACATGACTTTGGTCTGGAACCGCCTCCTGCACGGTCCGCTTCCGGACCATATCACACCGTACGAGCTCTGGTTTGGACACCGTGCTGACCTTCGTCTCGCTCGTGTCTAGGGCTCCTTGGCCTCTGTGTGGTACACCGAGGACCAGCAGGGGTCCAATGTCTCACCTCGGGGCCACTTGTGTGTCTTCATAGGCATTTCCCCACGGTCGAAGGCCTGGCGCTTCTGGGACCCTACTCGTCGTCGCGTCATTGAGTCTCGCGACGTGCTATTTTTCGAGTCTCTCACCTACCGTGACTTGACTTTGATCACAGCACTCTCCGCCACTCATGTTCCTTCCTGTGAGGGTTCTTGGCAGATGGGGGAGACTTCCATGCCAGCGAGCATCCCTCATCAGGCGGATGTGTCCGCTTGAGCCCCCTCTTGGTCTCCCACCCTTGATGATTTGGCGATCATTGCTGTTGGTCCAGAGATCTCGCCTGTCCAGCCTGTTTCACACCCCACAGGTACCTCTGTTCCCATGCCTCCTTCTGCACCAGCACCTGCGTCTGCTGGCACGCCTATTTCTGTATCTCATCTAGCCTCGCCCACTCCCATTCCTTCATCGGCTAGTACTCCTTCCTTAATGTCATGTCCAGTCTTGCTTGATCCAGCTGTCACACCCAGCCCCATGTTCTCCACACACGCATCTCCTCGCACGGCATCTCCGGCTGCCTCGTCTCAGCCCTCACCAGCTGCGGTCGCATCAGTCCCTGAGCCTGAGGTGCGTCCTTCGACCTGAGGTTACTCCCGTGAGCCTGGTGGCCGTCTTCGACCATTGGATTCCGGAGCTCAGCGAGCGTCGGGCCCCGGACCTAGGCGCTCCTCTCGCAGCATCGCGAGTGGTGACCTCGGCACAAAGGCCCTAGGCCTGAGTGTCCGCACTGAGCTCACAGAGGTACATCAAGCGTGCTACGTAGGACACGACCTGGTCACTCGCGAGTTCCATATTGCCTGCGTCGAAATAGCTGATCTCGTGGTTGTAAGGCCCAGCACTGAAGCGTGTGCACTTGCCACGCAGAGTTCTCCTTTTATGACACTAGACCCAGGCACACTGAAGGAGGCTCTCTCATCACAGGATGCTGAGGCTTGGCGTTCTGCCTGTGAGGATGAGCTTCGCGCTATTCGAGAGCATACAGTCTACGAGCTTGTCCACCTTCCTCCTGTGAGGAAGGCTATTCAGGTCAAGTGGGTCTTTCGCAAGAAGGTGAAGCCGGATGGCTCACTAGAACGCTACAAGGCCCGCTTGGTCGTCAAGGGGTACTCTCAGATTGAGGGAGTCCATTACACCGACACTTTTGCCCCTGTCGGCCACATGACCTCAGCTCGAGCTCTACTCGGTGTAGTGGCTCAGCATGATTGGGAATTGCACCAGATGGATCTGAACAATGTGTTCCTCCATGGTTCTCTGGATGAGGAGATTTACGTGGCTCAGCCACCGGGCTTTGAGGACGGTGACAAGGTCTGGCGCTTGCGCAAGTCGTTGTACGGCCTCAAGCAGTCTCTGCGGTGTTGGAACTGGGAGATCACCGACACTTTGACTCGTGCAAGATACGTACAGAGTGAGGCAGACCCCTCTCTGTTCATCCTACCGACACCCGAGTGGTACACGACCATCCTGGTCTATGTCGATGACCTTCTGATCGCACCTCCGTCCCTGGAGGCCGTAAAGGAGGCCAAGGCTATCCTGTAGACTGCCTACAGTATGAAGGACCTCGGTCCTGCATCGGTGTTTCTCGGTAAGGGTGCACACCAAATGACCGGAACCGCAGTCCGGAATCGCGGTTCCGGTACGCGCATTGGAATTGCGGTTCCATTGTGAGGAGCCGGAACCGAGATGGAACCGCGGTTCCATCCATCGGTGGCGGGGGGGGGGGGGGGGGGGGNGCACGCACAGGAAGCATGTTCAGATGCACTGGCAATGCCAGGTTGGCACTGCCAGTGCATCTGAAAGTGACGTGGGCTGTACTAGCCGTCCATGGCGAATCGAACCCTGGCATGGCGCTGCCAGCGCATTTCCTCGGATGCCATCCGAGGTAATGCACTGGCATCGCAGAATTGCGTCGGATTGCCATCCGACGGAAGATGGCAATCCGACGAACTACCCTCATGATCGATTGCCTACCATGCTGCCACTGCCAGGCAATGGGCAGGGCAGGCAATTGGCCTGCCCTGCCCACCATCGATTCGGCAGCCTCATCGTCGGCGACGATGAGGCTGTCGAATCAACGGCGACTATTCGTCGCCGTTCATCTGGCATACTGTATCGCCGCCGACGTTGGACAGGAGGAGTCCGAACAGCCACAGAGCTGCTCTGGACTTCCTCCGTGCGATCCAAATCGTCGTCGGACCCGCAGTGGCAGTGCGGGTCCCAGTCCGCCGAACCCGCAGGCCGGGCAAAGCCCCACACCGGGCTCAGTATGCGATCGTACCATCACGTTGTGCTATCTCCGCTCAACACTTAGCGGGATTCCCCTGCGGGGATCCGACTCTGCCGGAAGCAGAGGCGACTGCCCCTGAGAGAGACTACACGTCTCGCTCACGATGTCTCTCCAACGTTCTCCGTCAGCCGCTGCCGGCACCCCACGAACAACCGACTCCTGTCCTGCAACCCCTGCCATTGGAGGAGGAAACGATGCCACTAATCCTGCCGGTGTGGAGGATGCCCGCAAGAAGCGGCCTAGTGTGGTGTGGCTAGTTTTTGAGTATGTTGTCATCAACGGGGAGCCACGAGCGGCATGCACTCTGTGCCCACGGAAGAAGAACAGTCTGAAGGGGACCTACGCCATGAACCAGAGTGCTACCAGCGGCATGTGGAAGCACTTGAGGTGCTCGCACAATGACAGGTGGAAGGACTTGAAGACGCAGGAAGCGGTACAGAAGCTGACGAGCGCAACCGCCGCCGCCATGACGACGGCGAACATCGTGGACGGCTCGCACTCCGTACTCGCCCGGTCTTGTGCCGGCGTCGGTATTTTTTTCAACAGGAAGTATTTCCTCAGTTGTGTGTGGAAGCATGTCGTGGACAAAAATGTGCCTTTCCTGTCCATGGAGTCCCGGTGGCTGAAGCGTGCTTTCTTGCACTGCAACCCTCTTGCTGCTTTGCCNCCAACAAGGTGGAACAGCACCCTTGACATGTGCACCAGGGTGGTGCACATCAAGGGTGTGCTGGAACCATGGCTGACGCTGAAAGCCCCGTAGCTGAAGCCGAGTGGGAATGGATGGGAGCTCCTGGCCCTAGTCACCGCCATCCTGAAGCCATTCAAAGGCTTCACAGATGACATCAGCGGCCAACAGTACCCCACGCTGTCGCTCGTCATCCCGTTCTTCACGGTGATTCTCGGCAAGATGCACTAGTGGCAGGTGAAAGTGGGCGTCGCCAAGAAGAAGGTGCAGCTGAAGAAGGACCTCGACGCAACCGAGCGGCTTCTCATGGAGCTTGAGCCCGGCTTCAAGGCAGTGGTGGATAAGGTGCGTTGCTGCGTTGGTGCAATGGTGCAATGGTGCAATGGTGCAATGGTGCAATGGTGCCCTGGTGCAATGGTGCAATGGTGCAATTGAGGCAATGGTGCAATGAAGCAATGGTGCAATGNTGCCTTTCCTGTCCATGGAGTCCCGGTGGCTGAAGCGTGCTTTCTTGCACTGCAACCCTCTTGCTGCTTTGCCCGGCCGGATGACGCTTGCACGCCTCATCAAGCTTGGTGCTGCCGCATTTCGCAAGCGTCTCATGACCATGCTTGCGGCTACGCAGAGCGGCGTCTCATTCACAACCGATGGTTGGCAGTCGGATGCGAACGTGAAGTTTTTAGGAGTGACCGCGCATTGGATTTCAAACTGGGAGATGGAGAGCATCGCCATTGCTTTTCCATCTCTCAGTGAAAGCGCCACTGCTGAGAACGTGTTCAGGCTCTTTTCTGAGGCATTGCGGGAGTGGGGGTTGTGGGACAAGTTGTATGCCCTCACTGTTGACAATGACTCTGTCAATGATTCGATGGTGGACAACTTCCTTGTGCTGCAGAACGACAAGTTTGAGAAGGCAGGCCACATTTGGTGCATGGGTCATTTGATGAACCTTGCTGTTCAAGATTTGCTTGACAAGAGCTCCCTACAGGAGCACTTGCGGACAGCACGTGACATTTGCACCTTCGTGACGCGCAGCGCAAAGCGGAAAGCATCGCTTGAGGCCGCGTGCGAGGCCGCCAACGTGCAGTACCTGGCGCTGCATGTGGACACCCCAACAAGGTGGAACAGCACCCTTGACATGTGCACCAGGGTGGTGCACATCAAGGGTGTGCTGGAACCATGGCTGACGCTGAAAGCCCCGTAGCTGAAGCCGAGTGGGAATGGATGGGAGCTCCTGGCCCTAGTCACCGCCATCCTGAAGCCATTCAAAGGCTTCACAGATGACATCAGCGGCCAACAGTACCCCACGCTGTCGCTCGTCATCCCGTTCTTCACGGTGATTCTCGGCAAGATGCACTAGTGGCAGGTGAAAGTGGGCGTCGCCAAGAAGAAGGTGCAGCTGAAGAA
>SZWC01006221.1:130060-143537 GCA_023375785.1 Penium margaritaceum
TCTCTCCCCCTCTCTCTCTCTCTCTCTCTCTCTCTCTCTCTCTCTCTCTCTCTTGTTCTCTCTCTATCTCTAATTCACACCCCTTATTTCTCTCCCTCTATCCCTCCCCTCCATTTTAGCTCTCTTCCTCCATCTCCCTCACGTCTATCTTGTTCTCCCAGTTTTTCCAACTCTTGATTTTCTCTCCTCTCTTCCTCTCCCTAGCTCTCCCTTTCCCATCTTTTGCCCTCTACCTCCTTATCTCTTCCGACTTTCCCTGGCTTTCCATCACTTCCGTCTTGGTTTCTCCCTCTTTCCCCTCTACAACACCTTTCTCCCCATCTCTGCTTTTGGCAAGTTATTCTGTCCCCCCTCTCTCTCTCTTGAATGGTCCATCTTGCCCTCTCTTTTCCTCCTTTGTTGCTCTTGCCTATGTGGTTTCTTTTTTTCCTCCTTTTTCATTTATCTTTGTCTTTCTTTGGCTATTTGCTTTCTCCCTTCCTCCTATTCATTTGAGATTTCTTGTGTTCTCTGCATGACGCGAGTGCACATACCCCCCTTGCGCTCGGCTTACGTCTCCTCCCCTTGGTGAGCTTGCTCCTTGTCTTTCGGACAGACCCCCCTCTCCTTCTCTCTCTCCTCCCCAAATCTCCTCCTTCATGATTCATCTCCTTACCCCCTTCTCTTCCCTTCTTCCCCAGTTGCTCCTTGGTGGGCCCATCCCTCGTCGTTGGTCTCTTTTTGTCCTTCACTTTCCTGTTCTTTCCTTCCATCTTTCAAAACCTGTGTGTGCCCCTTGTGTGCTACATGTGTGTTGATTTTGCACCTTGTGCGTGCTCACTGTGCACCTTCTATGTGCTCACTATGCATCTTGTGATTGCTTGCCTTAGTTCGTACTCTTTGTGGGCATCCCTCTTGTGCATGCCTCGGTATCCCTCTATTTCTCACAATGCCCCTCATTTTCCCTTCCACTTTTCTTCTACCTCGTTTCTCCCTTTCTCTCTCTACTTGTGTTCTCCCGTCTCTTGTCCTTGTTTTTCTCATTTCTACCTCACAATTACCTCCTTTGTCTTTATCCTTGTTTGTTCCCCATTTACATGTCTTATTATCTCTTCATCTCACTCTCCTTCCATCTCCCTCTTGCCCACCTCCTTGCGACAACTCTCTCTTCCATGTCAATCTCCTTGTATCAACTCCTCTCTCCCCTCCCCGTTCTCTCTCTCTCTCTCTCTCTCTCTCTCTCTCTCTCTCTCTCTCTCTCTCTCTCTATCTCCTCCCTTTTAATTCCTTGTTGTGTGGCCCCCTCTTCCCCACTCTCTCAAATTCTCCTACTCACTTCCCTCTTTCTTCCTTCTCCCTCTCTCCACTCCACCCACCCTTCCTCCTTCTCCCCTCCTTCCCTCTCCTTGGTTTATGGTTATTCCTCTGACAAATAGAGAGAGGAGCACCTCTCTCCTATGCGTTCTTGCCATGGTCCTATCTTCCTCTTGCTCTCCCCATATCTCCCCATTCCTCTCTCCCTCCTTCCTCTTCTATGCTTTGTATCTCTCTGTCTTCCTCGCTTCTCTATCCCTTGGTTCCCTCTTTTTGCTACCATCATTCACCCCATCTCTCCCCTCCCCTCCTCCTCCTTCCTATCCCTCCTCTCCTCCTCCTCTCTCTCTCCCTCCCTCCCTCTCTCTCTCTCTCTTGCTTCTTTTNTCTCCCCATATCTCCCCATTCCTCTCTCCCTCCTTCCTCTTCTATGCTTTGTATCTCTCTGTCTTCCTCGCTTCTCTATCCCTTGGTTCCCTCTTTTTGCTACCATCATTCACCCCATCTCTCCCCTCCCCTCCTCCTCCTTCCTATCCCTCCTCTCCTCCTCCTCTCTCTCTCCCTCCCTCCCTCTCTCTCTCTCTCTTGCTTCTTTTCTACCCTTCCTCCTCTTTTGTCCTCATTTCATCCCCTTCATCTTGCTCCCTATTTTCTTCCTTGGCTATCCTTCTCCTTCCACCTCCTCCATCCCCTTTTTCCATTTCTCAAGTTTCCTTGCTATCTTGACAGCTCCATGAGCTCCATCAGATGCATGAGCCTTATTGTCTCTTTTGGCTCCCATGGCTTCATTGGCTCCATTGGCTTGTTTAGCTCTTGGCTTGTCATCCAACGTGGGGTGTGCTCGCTCCTCATGGCATGTCCATTCCTCGGTCCACTGTGCCCCAACCCGTCATTTCTTGTTCTGCTCTCGTGTGTGTTGACTCCACCGCTCGCTCGCTCATCCCCCTCCATCACGAGTTGTCCATGTGGTGCTGCCCTCGTGCCCTTGGCGCTCCTCAATTCTGATGGTTTGCCGCAGTTGCCCTCCCCCTCTTTTCCTTCCTCTCTCATTGGTTTTCTTCCTTCCCTCCATCCCTTCTGGCTTCTCTTCCCCTCAATGATCCTCTCCCTACTCCTCTCATATCTCCTTCCCTTTCCTTTACTTCTACACAAAATTCAGTCCCTTCCCTTTTCTCTCCTTTTCCTTGCTCTTCCTATCCCCTTGCTCTCCCCCCTTTTTTTCCCTCCCTCCCTCCCCCCATCCCCTCCTAGACCCCTCCTTTCTCTTGTCTCCTCACTTTCCTCTTTTCCTCTCCTAGTCTCTCCCCTCTTGCACTTATGCCTTCCTATTGTCTCCTTCACCCCTCTCTTCCTCTCGTCCCCTACATCCTCTCTTTTTCTTCCCTTTCTCCTTGTGGTTCCCTCAATCTGGCCCTTTCTTTTCCCCCTCTCTTTTCCCCTCCTTTCATCGGCCTGCTATCTCCTTCTCTCTCTATCTCTCTCCCTCTTCCCCCTTTACCTCTCTTCTCCCCTATCTATATCCCTTTCCCTCTCTTATCCCTCATGCATTCTCATGCTTCTTCTTCCTCAATTTCTCTTTCCTTCTTTTCTCCTTTCCACTAATCATCCCTCCTTCCATTGCCCCCTTCTTGTCCCTTCCCTCCTTGCTCTCGCTCCCTTGTCCAACCACCCTCCCTCTGCCTACCCCAAATTTTTAATTCCCTTGCCCGTGTTGCTCTTGTACTCCCTCGTGTTACTCTTCTTCATGTATCATTTATTCTTCTTGCTTAATAGGTTATGTCTGTTGTATGTTGCTCCTTTTGGTCTCCAGTGCCCCTTCTTGCTACTTCCCCCCTTCCCTGCCCAACTGTATTGACCTCCCATACATACACACCTTTGACCATGGTTCACCCTCTGTTCTGTTAGTAGCTCGTTATTCCTAAATTACTTCTTTCTTTTTTCCCTTCCTCCTTGTCTCCAATCCGCAACATGATGGAGGATGCTGGTTTTGGTGCCACCTTGGCTATTGTGGATGCAACCCGTGCGACTCGCGTGCAAGATTCTACCCAAGAAGCCTCCTCCCATGCCACAGTTTCTTGTGCCCTAGGCGGCTCCAACTTCGTTGAAAAATTTCCCCTCTTGTACTACCGCTACAACCGCCATCACCTCAGCCCTTGCGGCACCTTACATCCCCCTTCTACAATCCCTCCCTCTGTATCCCTTCCCCCTTGAACCCCCTAATCCTCCTTCATGCCCTCGCTCCACGCTCCACGAATAAGCCCCTTGTCACGTGGCCCGCCCCCATGTGAGTGTCCAGCGCTGTCGTTGGTGGTGTTTCCAGTTCTAGTGCTCTTTGTGGCCCAATTGTTGTAGACAATGCCGCCTCACTCAGTGGTGCTCCTGTGGGGCACGTTTCATTTACACTTGGTGCCTATCTGACCAATGGGAGGATCGCTGCCGGCGTGGCCATCCTACTTGGTGGCGTTGTCCGGCATGTGATGCCAACCCTAGTGATTGCACCATCCTTGTTGGCGCCCTCTCCCAAGTGTCCTGGTCACCCTCCTTGCATATACAAATACCCACCTTAATATTATGACTCTTGTAGTCACTTGACTCGCGGAGCTTGATCTCCAACCCCTTTGCACTGCACCTGTACCCTTGAATCTTGTTCTTTGACACATCCTGGGTACTCAATTTAGTGATTGATCCCCTTGCTTTGTGTCTTTGGCCCACATGCGCAGCCTTTAGGAGCACTATGATTGTTCTCCTCTCTGTATCAATATGCGTCCCTTCGTAAACATGTTTTCCCCTTCAAGTGCTTCATAGTACTAGTAGAAAATCCTTTCTATCTTTTTCTATATCAATATCTACATCCATCTCTTTATCTATATCTATAACTATTTCTGTATCCTTATCTATACCTATACCCATATCTACATTTATATCTATATATATCTATATCTACCAAAGTTGTGTGTAATGCTAGTAGACACGACTGCAACACCCTACACATTGTTTGTAGACCAAGGTATGGCGGCAACATATTTGTTTAAAATGAATGTGGACATGGGTGCAAGACTCTACATAATGCTACCTAACAAAGCTCAAGTTGTAGCACATGTCTTCACAACAACAGCCAGCACTACCACAAAAACTTTCAAAAGAACATTCGACAACAATAGACTTGTTTCGAACGTAATAGATACAATTTCCACTTCTTACAACAAACCAGCTAACATGGTTTGAAAAGAGGAGCATGAAGTTCTTTCATTGTCAAAAACCACCACTTAACTAGCTCACCAAGTCAAATAAAAAAGTGTGAAGCTCTTTGCGATTCAACCACTGTTCCACTTATAGCAGATAAAGTTAGAAGAGGATAGCATGAAGTTCTTCCTATGTCAAGTACCGCTAAGGTGCTAGCTGACATAGTACAAACAGAAGATGCCCAAACTTTTAAAACCGCAACATTTTCCATGACTAAAGCGGACGGTGCTGCTATATTCCACTCAAATTCTCAAGTTGTACCAGAAGATAGAGAACCTTCTTACATAAACTATGAGAGTTCCATCATCAACAACTTTGGCTGAAAAAGTGAAAGATTTAGCACATGTACCTTTAGATGTAACAGGCATCACTACAATGGATTCTTCATAACTATATGACAAAGCTAGTGATGGAGCAACCATTCGAAGCATTCACACACAACTCACCAATTTGCCGATTGATATGGCAAGCAAAGCTCCGAGAGGCATTACTCCCCCTTGTCGAAACAAACTTTCAACCGTTCTATGTCCTAATGAAAGAATTCAAGACATCTCCTTTTCTTTCAAAGGTTGACGACACTGCTCACTAATTTTTGTGGAGCTAGAAACCATTTGAGAAGATGAAATTAAAAAAAAACTATCTTGTTTGAAAATCAAGATTACATTAATGGAGCTGGCATCCATCATCACAGCTTCTACAACCTCAATAAGAAGACCTTGCAACTGCCACCTTTTTCAGGAGTTCATATCAGGAGGGAGCATTGAGACAAGATCTCCACACTTGGACTCCTCTCCATTCGGCACAGCCTAAGCTACCTTTGCCGATGCAGATAGGCCCACAGCCTTGCATGGTACTCTAGAGGCACCAAACCAGCCGTTCCATCATCTATCTCATAACCACCCACGATCACAATGCTCGTTGCAGCAATGTCTTTGTACAACAAAGCCAAAGAATGACACTTTCCTTGCCTCTTGCCTTGTCACCGTGTACGATTAGCCACGGCAAGAAACTCCCTTGAAGGCTCCGTCTCGATTCCACCCATTGGCAGAATAGGAGTTGATGTCTCCATTGTCCCATGCTCACGGGCACCACCTTCACTACATGCTTCATCGGTGTCTCTTTGGGGAGCACAAGAAGTGAATGAGAAAGCAAGGAAAAAAAATTCCTTACTTGGAGCGTTTAAAACAGCATACCTCATGTAGTCATCAACGTCAATTTCCACGAAGGTAAAACTTGAGAATGGGAAATCATCCATCACTGATGCCACTAGAGGTGTTTATTGTGTTGTACCTGATGGTGGATTTTCGTTCATCACGACATCGTGATTTTTTTTCTCAGCCTTGGAATCACTCGCCCTCACATTGAGGACAAGGAGCACTCCATATCCTCAAGGCATGAGGAATACAATTTTATTCCTTCAAATTTGAGGACAGACTAGCCTCAAGGTCAAACTTCTAAGTGATGGCTTTCAAACACCAAAGTCCTTGGATTATACAATGTGCTTCGAGGACTTCAACGGAGCCAATACGTGCTCTTGGAGTGAAAGTGGGAACTTACAGTCTTAGTCTTGAAGGTTACTCGCAACTTCCACTTGCAACCCATGAAAAATGGCCAAACAAAGCACCTCGGAGTTCTTCCCACTTTCAAGGCAAATTCCCTCATTCTTCAACTGGGGCATTCTTACAAGTCCCTCTTACAACTACAACGTTGGAGGACTGAAATCTTTAAGCGACGGAATTGTTGTCTTACTTGGTCTACGTGGTATTTCGAGCAAACGTCCCCAAGTGCAAGCAACTGTTTGATGTCATCGGCTGGGGATGGACAACACCGCTTGATTGCTTGCATGCCAACGACTGGTTAGCCTGATGCTCAAGTGTCACCTAGTTGCATGAGTGAGCTTGCCTCCTTATCCCTCCCTCCCACTTCCGAGGAAACTGCGAGCCCCGTAATTGCAAGCGGATATTGTATGGACCACATTATTTGTGGATGGCAAGGGGGGAGGCAGAGGAAGAGGATGCACCAAGTGAACCAATTTGTGCTCGAGAATCTCAAACGCTCCAACTAGCTGCGATGGGAAAAATCACCAACTTGACTTTAGGGAAGAAGAAAAAAAACTTTTTTTGGGACGACACCTTCCCTATTTTTTTTAGCAAATCACCAAGTGCGGTTCATTCAAGTTTACACATATATAACACCACTTTTGCTGCAACCATTATTAAATTATCCTCATCTCTTGAAATCTACTACATCATGGGCCTTCAACTCAAAGACCCTCCTACCACTTCTACAAGGATCATTTGCAACATTGGCCATCATCAACTGATGGGGTGTTATGATTTTCCTAGTTTTGATGGCCGGGTTTAGCCAAAATGCATCTTGCGGCGCCTTTTGTGTACTTTAGAGGGATGGGAAAGTCACCTCCTTCAATGAAGAGAGGCGAGGTTCAAATGCTTGCTTTTACAACATGTAAGGTGCACTAAGAGGTCTTAAGAGGCTGTGACCCTCCCACTTTCTAGTTAAAGGGTAGTTGGTAAACATCCTTTTGCGACCTCCTATAGCCTCTTGATGCCCCTTCAATTACTAGTTCATCTTCAACTTCTAGATTCTCTTCTGCTGCTAGTGCCCCTTCAACTTTCAATGACCATTCATCTTGCAAGTGACGTTTGAGCTACCCTAGGTGGTTATGTAACACCCAGGTGGTTATGCATCTACCTACAACATCCAAGGCCTGAGTCTCGTAGGAGGCCCTCCCACAGAATTTCAAGGGGATCTCCTCATTGAGTCCATTAAGCCTACAAAAATCATCAAATTTCTTGACGCGCCTTCATTCATCATCAGAAGCTTTTTCTTGCCTGCAATTTCTACCTCTTCAAGCAAAAGCCTTTGACGATACAAGCCCAAGATTTAGGACGCATCTCCCATAAAGGCCTGGGCCTTAATAGTGTAAGCTAGTGTGAACATGGTAGCCAACTTAACATCAATCCAAAACGATTTACGAGCTTGTCACCAGTGGTTTACCACATTATTGAATGACAGGGATATGTGGTCCCAAAGGATCAAGATTACAGCATGAACAAATTAACCACCTATTGTGAGCGTGTAGGGAAACAATGGTGGTTAACCAGATCAATGTTTTTTTTTGTTGGTGAAGTCTTTTTGACATGGTTTGCTTCATGTATTGCTATGAAGAAATGAAGTATGTTTTGCTCATCAAAACATTTTAGCTCTCAAGAATAGGCGTCACTCTTGAAGTTGGCTTAGCTACTTATGTGTCCCCGCTCGAACTTCAGTGGTGTGAAGGGACAAGGAGATATCGAGGTCAAATTCCATGTATTAATAACCGATGACATGTGTTTTTATCAACAAGTATCACAAACGCCTCCATTAGGAGTTTTCTTACACTTGGGGTGGGATTTGGCAAAGTCCAAGGGAAGTTTGAGACATACCACGTATTGAAAGGGAATGGCTATTTCAAGCCCATTAATGCACGACCTAGTAGGAGCGCACATGAAACTAGAATTAAAAAACCGTAGATGTTTTTTGAGGAAGGGTTTGATTAGGGTTTGCATGGTGAATAGGACGTTAAAACTTTCAAAACAAAAAAGTGAAATCCGGCATTGTTACTCAATTGCGAGCTAGCAATGGCAGAATTATTTGATGCAAAGAACTCCTGTTGCAATGAAGGGTCTTATTCTTTGCACGGACTGTGTGTATGAAAAGCATAGAAAACCATATATTTTATGAGGGGGTTTGTGTGCCAGAAGAAAGAAAGGGATCGTTGCTTTCTGTCAATTCTCATATGGAAGTGATGTCATGTTGTGAACTAGCAACATTGTTGGAAAGTTAGAGAGGAATTGATGAGAAGTGAGATGCTGGCAAATATCCTTGCTTTTACAATCGAAAGGGAGAGTGGAACAAGTTCTCATATGATGTGTGTATAATCATGTTGAAAGAAGACTAGTCAAAATAAAAAACAATACGTATTTGAATTAGGAAAAAAATTGTGTAGAAATTTTAAATTCTATTGACCGTAGGTGTTTGCATGTATTTCAAATTCCATGGATTGGTTCTGCCTTTATCCTTCACATATGAAGAAAATAATGTTTTAGTACATTGAAAGGGTGTTTTGCACTTATGAGAAGCTTGTGCTTAAGAGAAGGTGTAGTGATGAATAAAAGATATCATTAATAATTTATCACATGATAATCATCACGAATCTAGTACATTTTTATTTCATAACATGAAAGTTTTTGTTGGTATTCTTTCTTAGCAATCAAGTATTATGAAACTTTCATGCAAGTAACCATTGCCAAATGTTTTAGCTTCTTTTATGTGAAATATTATTTTAACCTGAGAATTGTTTTGTTGCTATATCTATTTTGTTTAGTCTTATTTGAATTTTTCATTGAATTTTTTAAGTAGTCTTCATGTTTGGCATGTGGGTGAATGTATGCCAACTTCTTAGTTTGCGACTCGCCTGAACACGAAGTGACGGTTTCAAATCGCGACAATGGTGTGTGATTGTTTTGAATAGTTATGAATCAAAATGATTGGCTTTGGATTATCATATCAAGTGTATGCGAGGTTCATAGAGCTAGATATACAAGGATCTAAATCATTAACATCTAGTGTTACATGTACTAATATAATGACTAAGTAGATTGCAATGTTCATCGATGGCATGTTTTGTTTAGACACCCTCATCTTGCACGTTTAAGGAAAAACATTCAGAAATGAAGCAGCTTAAAGAAACATTGAATTAAAAATTGTGCAAGATCCCTTTCCTTTTTCTCATTGGTATGTGGTGATTATGTTGCAATATGTTTTTTCAAGTTATTTTGTGTTTTTACATTTGTATGGTGAAAAATGACTCGATGCCACCATCTGCCCGTTTCGCTTTACAATTGTCCATGTTTGTTTTTAGGGCCCTCATGATGTACATTATCGCCCCATCACATGGAAATCAAATTGGAGGGCCCATCCAGTCTAGGCCTTTTTTATTAACTTGGAGACAATACGTCAACATCTAGCTATGAATCCCTAGAAGGGGGAGTTCGCATCAAGAGGGGGGTCAAACTCGAAACTTGACACAGTTTTGTCCCTTGCATGTTCATCCATTTGGTGTTGCATTTGCATCTTTTTTTCACTTAAGATCACACTTCCCACAGGTCACATGTTGAAGTTTATGCTCGTACATATTCAACCTTTACATTAGGGAGGTAGTTTGAACATGTTCTGGTTCTGAACATGTTCTGGTTTGACGGAATCAGTTTGTGTCGTGCAGGTGGTAATGTTGGGTCTTGTCCGACTAGGAAGAACTTTCAAGATAAAAGCTCACCAGTTTATGACTACTTGTCTGACAAAGGTTATTCACAATGGAGGAAGAAAATTGTTTGTTGCTGGAAATAATCTATCCTAAATTATATTGGCATATCTTTGCCTTTGCCCCGCTAATGCTTTGCGCTGATGCAGGATTGCTCGCTGATGCAGGATTGCTCGCTGGAAATGGTAGTTTCGCCGTCGAGCTCGCTTGCTGTCAATGCAGCCATTCCCAGCGCCGTCAGCCTCGTTTCTTGACCGCCCCCGTTGCCGTCTCTGAGGACGGTGGCTACACCTATCGTCTGTGTTTGATTGGGAGGGCAGAATGAATGAGAAAAACACTAAAGTACAGACATAGTATGGTCGTGGACATGGACGTGGATCTCGACTCGAAGTGTGGTGCAAACCCACATCGTTGTGCATGCATCTTGCACACGGGTGGACACCGCTACGGCCTTTCGTGCGTTGAACATGCCTGTATGCCCGAAAAAATCTGGAGTGAATGGAGCCTGGGTCATGTGTGGAACGGTTCCTTTACCGCTTTCGATTATTCTATTTGATTTTTCATAATCTGATTCGCTACAGCAATCGACACCCCAGACCGATTATGCATTGGTCGCACGCGCAAAAAGCCGCATTCGTTGGATAGAGTCCGTGGCTCAGAACGGTTGAGTATGAATATGATCAGATGCAACCCCTTGCTGACGTCATTAATGTTGGATCTTAAAAATTCTTCCAGAACCTTGTGTCCGGTGCCATACATGACAACAAAGAATGAAAATGTAATAAAATTATTCAGAAACCTTTCAGAGATCCATCTCGCCTGGAGTTTACAATGCCCAACCCGTCACATCGGTCTTTAACTTCGGAAAGAAGGGCGAGCCTGGGGACGCACGAATAGGCAGCGACAATTCACGCCACTCAACTTTGCCTTCTCACGCACCCCGAAATGTCTTGTAAATTGCGGTTGGCAGATTTAAGCAGTCCTTGCGGTTTGGCAGATTCACGCCACTCAACTTTACCTGAACTACATTACGCAATCGACATGTAATTAGAATGCCGCGGAAAGTTTTATGCTGATGTCATCACTTGAGCGAGCTGCTCGACGCATGTTCTCTCGTGCGTTCCCAGGCTCGCCCGAAATGGGTGGGTGGAGTATCTTGTGGTCGGGGATCATGTTTCATTCACCCTTCCCCAGTCTCGTGGAGAGCATCCAAGGCAGCACCTTTCGGGCAAACGGACAAAAAACAAGGGCGTTTTTGCACGGCACTATAGCCCACAAGGGGAAAGTGACCATCTATCGTTTTCTTCGGATACCAATTTTTTTCTGAGCAGATAAAAATGTTTGCATGTGGGAAATGTTTTGAGATACTCAAATCCGGCTTCTTTGAAGGGGAACCTCCCAGGCCCTGGCAGGCCGGTCGGGAGTCCGAACCTTAAGGAGACCCAAAAGTCCTAAACGTTGAGAGGGGAGTTATCAAAAATTATTTTTAGTTAAGGCTCTCCTTGGTGAGAAAGTACTGGAAGGGAAGGCTTGGTGCGTAGCTAGCCTGGCATACCGGTCCATTGTTTGTAAAAAAAAAGAGAAGGTTACTACGCATGAAACGGCAGAGTTTTCCGTTTGTGGCGACCCTTCCTCTCTTGCCTCCCCTAGAGGGTATTCACTGACCTAGCCATTGCCTTCACCGACACGGACAACTCTAAGAGGGATACACGTGTTTCCTCCTTTTCTACAACACCTACAACGTGGACATTCTCTCCTTCTACATCCATTTCCATGATTACACTCACATCGATAGCCTTATTGCAAGCCAAGCTCGCATTGATGCCATAAACATTACAGTGCGTAAGCTTTGGAGACATCTTGGCCTCCCTTAGTAGGCCTCAAAGCGAAACAAATTCCATCCCAACCTGCCAGCCCCTCTCCATACCCTCCCACTTCCAGCACTGAACTTCATCTTCCACCATCCACACACCCCCCAATCCTCTCCAGTTGTCGCTTGCTCCCATGCACACATATAGTTACTCAATCTTACTCACGACACAATCCACTACCACTACCACCCATCCCCGTCTTGGGAAGAAACTCCACTACCTCCTTCTCCCTGCAACTTGTACCCCATCTCTTTTAAGGGAACCATTTGGTGTCCCCCCCCTCTTCTTGTTTCCACTATTGCTTCCCTCCCTCCTACCAGCCTAAACATCCCACCACCCTTGAGCGAACCAACGCCCCATCTTCCTCCACATTTTACTCCCCCCTCCACCTTCAAGAATACAACTACCTTCTTCTATCCTTCCAACGCCCCCCCCCCCTTGTTCATAAGGGGCCCATTATGTTGAAGAAGGGAAGGGCTTCTCTCATCCCATTCTCTTCACACCCCACCTCTCCTTCCTTCTCTCTTGCAAGGTATGGTGCTGCATTTTAGCACGGTACCTTGCCCATTGCCTCTTGTAATGGCGCATGTCTGTGTTAGTTTGCCAATCTTGCGAGGTTGGCGATGGAGGTTCTGTTAGTGGCTTACATTCTTACACTGCCTTGATGAATGCCTCCACTTGCTCCGTGAAGTGTATGACGGGCCAGAGAAGTCCTAATCCGCGTCAAGGTACAGCGACCAAGTGTAGAAACGCATCTTACAACTATGGCAACTTAAGCCACGTCACCAGGCGCAATGGACTCACCGCCAACTCTTCGAAGACGTGGATTGGAGCTTTTGTTAGAGAAATCCAACTCTACAAACCTGGCGAGCAATAGAATAAAAAACAAGGAGGCTTGAACTTGCGAACAAGACAGTTTGTAATAGATTATTTGCCTCAAAGAATGCCCTCTACAAAGAGAGAAAAGAACCATGAACTGCCGTCCAACGGTGGAAAAGCATCAAAAATGGCCGCACCAGGCAACTTTACAACTGAGGTCCAGAATAGCCTTTCAGAAAACGACTAGACAAAAGCAATTTGGTGAAAGACAAACAAATCTGAAGCAACCATATTCGAAAACAAGCATCAAGATGTATTACAATAAGAGAAAAAGGTACATGTAAACTTTAAGTTTCTATACCTATTGTGTGCATTATTTTCTAACCAAGGTATCTTTGATTATAACTATAAAAATACAATTATAGTAACTATTTCATGAATAAAAACTTTTAATGAATCATTTCATCATCATTCACGTTCAAATAAAATTTATTTTATACATAAAAACAAAAAATCAGGATTTCATTCATGAAATGAGCTGAAAATGTAATGAAATAATTTGATTGTGGAAAGGTTGAAATCAAGATGATGAAATTCAAAAGTGAGAAGATGGGCAGTGAAAATCATAAATAAAAGCATAGAGTTCTATATAAATATCCAAATCTATATCTACATCTACATCCATATCTATATCTATCTATATCTATATATACATCAATATCTATATCTATATACATCTATATCTATATCCAAACATGCATATCTATATCTATATATATCTATATATCTATATCTATATTGATATATACATCTATATCTATATCTATATCTATATCTATATCTATATCTATATCTATATCTATATCTATATCTATATCTATATATATCTATATCTATATCTATATCTATATCTATATCTATATCTATA
>SZWC01006222.1:9355-56443 GCA_023375785.1 Penium margaritaceum
TCTCTCTCTCTCTCTCTCTCTCTCTCTCTCTCTCCCTCTCTCTCTCTCTCTCTCTCTCTCTCTCTCTCTCTCTCTCTCTCTCTCTCTCTCTCTCTCTCTCTCTCTCTCTCTCTCTCTCTCTCTCTCTCTTTCTCTCTCTCTCCCTCTCTCTCTCCCCTTCTCCCTTTTTTTCTTTCTGATTTGTATACAAACTTGGAATCTGAAAGCATCCAACCAACTTCAGTAGATTATCATTAAGACTCGATGCATCCACTTGCACGTCTTCCAGAGTGCATTGAAGGTTTGCCAAGCATGAACATAATGCACATTAGAACAAGGGCTTTGAAGCATTCACAATGTAACAGAATAGAACAATGTTAGCTCAAGAATAGAAGTTAAAATTACAAATCAGCACCATATCCATTAATCTACATTACATGGACTATCCATCCTCTCCTTAAACTTCATCTCTAGCCACTGCACTGCGCCGATGGACGCAATGCAATGTACTTTCTAGCATCCTTTTCGTTATCGTAAAACATGTCTATGGCCATGAGCACCTTGTCATCATCTATTTCACTCTCTTGCAGCTTTGCCATGGCTATGGGGTTTTAGACTTTTTTCTTATACGGGCACCTGCTGAGCTCCGCGGTAGCAGGGCTCAGCAGGTTCCCTTTCAACGCATAAAAGGAACTAGCTAGTGCGCAGGTTGGAGCAGTGGCATTGTTGATGCAGCACGCGGGAACCCACGCTCGTTGCTTAGTCTACCCCCTCAGTTTGCTGCACTACAGTCCAAGTCTAAGATCTCTGGTTTGTTACTCTAAAGTAACAAACCACGCACCAGAGTTATCATTAGAAAGCAGCTAGAATGAAGCAATGACTGATTAGGAATGAAGAATGAGCAACTGACTTTGACCCCTCCCAATTCTAGCCTCACCTCAGCTCGGTGAGGCTTGTTACTCAGAAAACCAGCCAACCAGGAAAATCCTAGCATTATCCTTGTAACACGAATGCTCAAACTTAGCGTCGAAAGGCTTCAGCGAGCTCGAAAAAGTTCGCGTTGTAAAATTGAATGACCGTCCTCGTCGGAGTGGTCCTTTCCTTGCCTGAGTCGTCATGGCTCGCCATGCCTTTCGAAGTTACGTTGATGTTTCTTTACAAAGTTATGATTTGTTTATTATTTGTAAAAATTTATGTACTTTTTAAGAGAGAACGGTGGAAACTTCGTGACCGTAATTCTCGTCGAGATGTTCGTTTGGATTCAATTTCCACTATTTGCTTCACGCGCTTGCGTCAAGCTTGACGTGACCTCATGGTGTCGGTCGCAGAACATTGTCCATGTACTGTTGCAATGAAGTAATAATTGCAACAGTATTTCTTGACTGTAAAACTTAATGTTCTGTTCCAAAAGTTCGTTATGTTACATTCCTCCCCCTTTAGCTACGAATCGTTCTCAATTCGATTTTCTCTTTTGCGAAGAGGTAGTTTGTACACGACAATCTATCATTGATGATAAAAGCGCCTGTCCATGGAGAGGATGATATTATGATTTGGCACATTTCAGAATTCAGAATTCGTTCAGCTTTCAAGGAAGAAAAAGTGGCCGCACTGCAAAGCGTGGGTCACGGTCAGAGATGATGCGGATGGGTAAGCCGTGGTACTTGATGAAGCCTTCGTAGAAAAGCCTGGCAGTCTCTTTCGTTGTGACGCGAGTTGTTGTGGGCATGAAATGGGCCATCCCTGTTTCCCTGTCCACAACGACCAAGATGCCATAGTGGTCTTTCTTGGTCTCTGAGAGTCCCATGGTGAAATCCATGGACACCGACTCCCATGAGATGTCAAGGAGTTGTAGAGGATGGAGGAGCCCCGAAGGTGCCTTGTTCAAAGTCGTGTTGCGAAGGCACAGGTCACACACCATGTAGTATTTCCTGATTTCATTACTCCACCCTGGCCACCACTAGTGCTGAGCCAGAGCATATCCCGTCTTCTTTGATCCAATGTGACCTGAGGAGGGAGGGCTATGATACTCGAACATGATCTGTTGTTGCAAGTTGTTGACATCCGGGACCACCACCTGCTCGCCATGCCAATATAACCCGGCAGCCTCCATGAGGCCATGGCGTTCAATGTTCTTTGGCTCGGCGAACCAAGGGTCCAAAGTGTAGCCCATCAGAATGCAATTCTTGAAAGGGTTCACACTGACCAATGGTGGTGGGGGTGGACGGAGTGGGTTTGTGTGCAGTGTTGTCACCACTGCAACGGCGACAAAGTGCCAATTTGTGATCTTATTCTCGCTCAGCATGAGGCTCATATGTGTTGGGTTTTGACTCAATGGGTCTGCCACGGTAGCCCACCCTGATTTTTACTGCCAAGTGAATATGAAGCGACTCAAGTATTCACTCCACAGCGCCTGTCGTCGTGAAAGGTTTGGTTGCATCTGAAAGTACGTGAGAGGGTTGTGGTCTGTGACCACTGTGATTTGTCCTTCGGCACTTTCGAGATAACAGTGCCATACTTTGAAAGCATGCACAACTCTCAGCAGCTCCTCATCCCCAATGATGTACCTGGTTTCCGCATCTAAGAGCTTGTGGCTCTCGTAGGCAATAGGGTGGTCGTCTTACATGAGCACATCTCCCAACCCTATAACCGATGCGTCACAACGTACCTCCCACAGCTTCTTTGGATTCGGGAGTGCAGGTACCAGTGCCGAGATCAGCATCGCCTTCACAACCTCAAAAGCCTCAATGTATTTTGCTGACCAGACCCATTTACTCACCTTCTGGGTCAGGACGGTGAGAGGGCTCACCAACGTGGAGTAGCCTCTCATAAACTGTCGGAAGTAATTTGCGAATCCAAGGAATGAGCGGAGCTCACCCGTGTTTTTGGGGTGAGGCGATCTTTTCACGACCTGCACCTTGTGAGGGTCCACCCGGATCCCCGCGCTGCTAATGACGTGGCCAAGGTACTCCAATTATGGCTGCGCAAACTTGCACTTACTTCTCTTGGTAAAAAAACGGTTCTTGCGAAGAATCTCAAGCACTATTCGGAGGTATCGCTCTTGTTCTTCGTGGTTCTTAGAGAAGATGAGGATGCCATCAAGATACACCGAGGTGTTCACGGAAGATGTTGTTTATCACTGCTTGGAATGTGGAAGGTGCGTTCGTCAGTCCAAAGCAAAGGACCCAAAATTGGTAGTGTCTGAGATGAATTCTGAATACTGTTTTGGGTACATCCTCCTCTGTGATCTGGATTTGATGGTAGCCCTGCGATAGATCCAGAGACGTGAAGAATTTCTCTCCTTGAATCTGGTCAAATAGGTCCTCAATGCGCAAGAGCGGGTATCGGTTTTTTACAGTGAGTTTTTTCAATGCCCGATAGTCCACGCACATCCTGAGGCCACCACCTTTCTTTTTCACAAATAGAATCGGTATTCCAAAGGGCGAAGAGCTTGGCTCAATCCAGCCCTTCCGGAGGTACTCCTTGATTTGGGCTTCTTCTTCTTGCCATTCTGCTGGGCTCAAACAATACACAGATCAAAAGGGAGGCATAACCCCGGGCTCTAACAGAATGGTATGTCCAACCGTTCGTCGAGGTTGTAGCCCATCCAGTGGTACCTCGAAAATATCCGAGAATTCCAAGAGTATGTTTGTGACCCCTTGGGGTACCTCACCCTCTGTCTCGTTGTCCATTTTCTTCAGGGCTGCAAGAAACCAGTGGCACCCTTGTCGAAGTCGTCGTTTCACTTGGAGCGCCGAGAGGCTTGATTGAGCCTTTGTTTCAGGTTATTGAATTTGTGGGATTGGAGATAGAGTGACCATTCTCCTTCCACTGCTGATCTACAATTTCTTTAAGTCGAAGCACAGAAGTGCCTTGTGGTGCACAAGCCACGGGTCTCTGAGAACAACATCAAACGGATCCACGAGATCAAGCACGGTGAGGCAGACACTGGTGGTGAAGCCGGGTAGTGTGACTTGTGCCACATAGTCACCAAGGACTGACACCTCTCTGTCATCGCCGACGATCACCATACCCGTGCGAGGCATGTACTTTAATTGTCATGTGCGTATAAACGCAACGCTCACAAACGAGTCATCCACTCCAGTATCCACCAAGATACGTGCGGGGACGCCTGCCAGTTTGCCATCGAATTGCATAGTCATCAATGCTTTGGACTTCCGTATGAAAATGCTCACTAGAGGCTTGCCCTCGAGGTGGTACATTCGATAAGCATGAGTGTTTCTTTGTAGTTCAACCATGTCATCGAACTGTTCCCACATGAACGAAGCCAGCAATTTCCATCCTTAAAATGCAGACTTGTTCGTTTCTGGACCCACAGACACGGCCTCTGTTGTTGACGTTAGAGAGTTCTTCTCATGAGCTTTGTGTGCAGCTTCTATCACATGTGGATAACTTTCTTTAGTGGCTACGACCAGGCTCGTGCGATTTTCAAGGTTTTCTTCGGTCACATACAAGAGTGGACATGAGAGATCATGGTAGAGGGACTCAGGATTCACGAAAGGCACATAAACGGTTGAGAAACACTGTGCCGATAAGAATTCAAAGTTTTTGATATCATCATAAAAAAACATGAACATCCTATCCTCATCATTCCCATGATTCACCGCGACCCCAGATAGCAACCCACCGGTAGCTACTGGGGATCATGAAAATCTTGCTCACGACCATGCTGGGGACGGTGGACGCGTCCCCCATTACCTCCATCAAAGTCATGGTCATCGTCACGGGGGTGTCCGTGTCCACGCTGACCACCTTGTGCTCCCTGACGCTGGATGGCTGCAAATGCCTGGCCTTGACGCTACCCCCCGTGAGGACGTCCCAGGATGGCAGGGACATTTCCATTGCCATCACACTGTCCACCCTGGTGCTAACCGCCTCCGTGGAAGCGGTTCTGGTCACCACCGTGGAAGCGGTTTGGCCCTCCGTCTTGGCGCGCGTCATGACCGTGCTGTTGGCCTTGTTGTTGTCCCTGCTGCTGCTCCTGGTTACGCTGGGGACAGTCGCACCCAATGTGCCCAGCCTGGTGGCACCGTATGCAGATGATAGAGGAGCAGGAGTTGTTCTCTCCACCGTGTCCGTGGAACTTCTTGGAGGGCTCAGACGTTGCCTCCGCTGTACGCTTTGGTGCACTGCCCGTTGGCACTGACGGTGCCTCACGTGCCAGCCTGCTTTCACGCACGTTGCGATTTCCTTGCCTGCTTTCCTTGCCATTTTTGTGAAGGCAGAAGAATTGCAGCTGAGGGCTGGCCAAACTACTCTGGAAGAGGTCACACTTGGCTTGATCTTTCAGGTGGTGATCTTGGACTTTCTTTGCAATCTTCAGAAATACCTCAGCATACCGCTCCACCGACATGCTCCCCCACACGAAGCTTTCGAGCTCCTTGCCTTCTGCGAGTCAGCGGGCTTGGAGTACAGCTCATGTATCAGTTCGCAATACTCCTCCCAGGTGGGGTCCGAGTGTTGCAGCTTCTTCTTGTAGAGCTCCATCGGCTTCTCAAACGGCTTTGGCTTCTAGGAAAGCATACCGTGTGCACCCCACTCCTCTTCATCGATCCGAGCAAGGCGGAGGTGCCTCTGAAGAAGTATCAAGAATGTGTTGACGTTGCATGTTCCATCGTAGCGGTCGGCCGGCTCAAGAACCACATGGCTGCCAGTTCCGCTTTCTTTCTGTGCCCGAGTTGGAGTTGCAAGAGCTCGTGGTTCAGGCGCATTTGCCTCTAGGCAAGGAGCATCGCTGAAGCTCTTAGCTGTACATCTGAGAAAGAGGGACGGGTAGGCGTCACTCTACACGTATCCGACACATGTCAGTGTGCCAATGATCTTGTGGTTCCAGCAAGGGGGTGACTGCTTCAAGTTGTACAAGGCATTGCACAAGGGCAAAACCTTTTCACCGACCTCAAACCCTAGTGGCTGGACCATGTACATATGCTCCTCTAGACTGCCATAGAGGAACATGTTATTCACATCCATCTGGTGCAGCTCCGAGTCATGGTGAGCAACAACCTCAAAGAGAGTGCAAGCGGTGGTCATACGACCAATGAGTACAAAGGTATCAGTAAAATCCACACCCTCAACCATTGAGGATCCCTTGGCCATCAAGCTAGCCTTGTAGTGATCCAGTGTGCCATCTGGCTTCACCTTCTTGTAAAAGACACACTTGGCATGTATACCCTTTTCTACAAGAGGAAGATCGACAAGCTCATAGACACCGTGCTTACGGATGACTCTCAACTCATCCTCACAAGCAGTACACCACAACCTTTATGTCCTGAATTGAGAGAGCCTCCTTCAATGTGCCTGGATTAGGCACCAACATGGAGAACTCCGGGTAGCTAAACGTACGCGTCCAGACTCGGCTTGACTATGACCAGGTCTTCTATGACATTGCAAGCCGCTGAAAACTCTCGGGAGACCAACTCGTGACCGAGAGGGAACGCTGCTGCTCACTGCAGTTTGCCTGGACACTCAGGCTGAAGGCCTTTGTGCCGGGCTCGCCACTCTGAACAATGTGAGTCAGGCGTCAAGGTGCCGACTCAACAGTCCGCTAAGCCTTATAGGCCTATGTTTGGAGGCAATCGCCGGGCTTGTAGGAGTAGCCTGATGCTGAGGTGCTCACCTCGGGCTACGTAGCACGCTGCTGGGCCATAGCCACGGGGGCTGGGGACTTGCACGGACGTGAAGAGGTTGAAGGAGGAGCATGGACAGTTGCTCGCTCGCACATAAAATGAGCATGTACAGGCACATGAGTAGGTGGTAACAGAGATGCTGTCACCAGCATGGGATCACTTGTGCGAGAGGGAACTGGCACCGGCAAGGGATGATGTTTGCCCGAGGGGACTGACGCTATCACGGGATCAGCTGCACTGGAGGGGACTGGCGCTGGCACGAGATCAGGTGTGCTAGAGGAGACTGACACTGGCACAAGATCAGATGCTGGCAAGGAACGATGAGGCTACAGGATCTCCGGCCAGAATGATGGGATTGTCAACAGCCAAAGACTGGACCGAAGGTGAGGAAGCCCGGACGGACCCATCTAGAGGACGAGATTCCCCCATCCACCGGGAAGCCACAAACGTGAGAACATGGTTGGCGTCGAGGGACAGAATGCTGGATAGGTCTCAATAGGTGAGAACGTAAAAGATGAGAGTTTCTAAAGACTCAACAATGTAATGGTAAGCAGGATCCCAAAAACGCCAAGCCTTCGACCGTGGGGAGATGCCGAGGAAGGCATACATGCGAACCCGAGATGAGACCTTAGACCCCTGCTGGTCCTTGGTGTACTAGACGCAGGTGAGGGATCCCCAAACACAAGCGAGATGGAGAACGGCATGATGGCTGAATCATAGCTCGTATAGTGTGACATGGTCTGAAAGAGGATGATGTGTCAGGCAGTTCTAGAACCACGTCATGTAAGAGAAGCCCTCAAATGGAAAGTGTTGACATGATGTGCCCCTTGCCATGAGTGCCGTTGATCGTACTCCCTGGTTCGACCACTGGGGAGTGGTTGAACACCTGATCTGACTTTAGATTTGGATTCCTTGGAATTTTTCCATGCAAGATCGAGTTTTGAATTTCTCGAATTGAGTGAATATTCAGAAATTTAGCCTAGCCCGAAGTTCGGGTGTTTGGCGGGTGGAATCTGGTATCTGCCATGGGTGGCAGGATAATCCACCACCAGTGATCCGAGTTCATCTCCAACGAGCTCCAGGTGCACCTGGGCCATGAATGAAGTGACTAGAAGGACTTCCTTGACCAGGGTGACCTTCTCCTTGACTTCTGGACAAGGAAAGGCGCTTCGATGGGTCATCGTCAAAGCGCCTCCCATTGTCTAGCATGCAAGGCAAGGTGGACGGCTCCACCATGGGTTACTTTGATGGTCATAGCATGGGCTATACTGCTCCGATTTTGGCGTTCTTGGATGCGTTGGAAAGCTTAGATCACTGCATATAAGGATCTGATGTAATCTCACTATTCTAAGTAACAAAAACGTATTTCAATTCAGATCTACTCAATGCAACGTGTTCTGTCCAGTCCTATGCGTTATCCTTGTGCTCCACACTCTTCACCAAAGGTGTCCATTGGCTGCCCCAAACATTGGTAGCATGTATCAGTGAGATCTAGGCATCCTTGAGAGTGTCTCTACACCCACTAGTGCCATCAAAGGGTTATGGGCCCACGTGCCTAGAAGGAACCTAGCTCTATAGCATTCACGCTATCGCCGCAGGCCATGGCACTGACCGAGCAAGAGAGCATCGGCGCCGTCTCAAAGTTCGATGGGCTTGGCTTCCACTTGTGGAGGTGGGAGTTTGAGGTCTACCTCGATGACAGGGGCCTGCTTGAGCTGGTCAACGGTAAAGAAACTGCCCCTCCGGATACCGTGACACTGAAGGAAGTGGAGGCATACAAGAAGCGCAACAAGAAGGCGCTTGCCTTGTTAGTGTATGCACTTGCTCCGACGCAACGTTCACTCATTAAGGATGCACGGAGGCCGCAGAGGCCTGGAAGAAGATCTGCACCATCTACCAGTCTACAAACCTTGCTAACCAGCTCTTTGTCTTAAAGAGGCTCGTCACCCTCCGAGCCAACAAAGGCGACGACATCATGGAGATCCTGCAGCAGATTGAGTCCCTTACTGCCGAGTGCGTAGCCAGCGGGTGGAAGGTCGACCCTCAGCTGGAAGCCATGATCCTCCTCCTGGCCTTGCCGGACAGTTAGAGTACCATGATCACTTTCCTAGGCGGCTGGTCCGCCAGTGAGCTGAAGTACCCGAAGGTGGCTGAGTACGTATGCAATGAATGGATGCGGCGTGGTGGGAGAGAGAGTGGGGCAACATCAAGTTCCGCCTATGCCGTCCGCCCTCAAGGTGGAGGGGGAGGCAAGAAGGGGAAGGGTTCCAAGCTGGGCACCAAGAAAGGTGACAAGAAGGGGGAGTGCTAAGCATGTGGCAAAGAAGGCCACTACGCACGGAACTGCCCCAACAGGAAGTCGGACCAGCCACTGAAAGCTGGAAAGAAGGACGACCGCTCAATGATGGTGAAGGATTCCATCGACTTGATAGATCCGGGAGTCTCCGTGATTGAATCCCGATCAGGCCGCCAAACGCAATGCAAGCGGACGGCATTCGTCACCTATGGTGCCTCGGAACGGTGCATGACGGTGGCCAACGGCAAAATAGAGTAGGCTGCCGGTGAAGGCAACATTCGCATCGAAGTGGATGTGGACGGGGAGGCCGTCACAAGCACAATTCACGACGTGCTCCACATGTTCAACTTTGGGGCAAATCTGCTGTCAGTGAGTCGCCTTACCGACAAGGGGTTCGAGGTGCTCTTCAACAAGAAGGACACCATCATCCGGAAGGAGGGGGACGGTGAGGTGATTGCACGTGGAAAGCGAGAGGACGACTTGTACCTGCTACGCGCAAAGATCCTCGGCAGCCGGGTAGGGTCCGATGTTTTCCACCTCGCAAAGAAGGATGCTGGAGACCTGGAACTATGGCACTGTTGCCTATGTCACATCGCTCCTGCAACTGTGAAGGACATGGAAATGAAGGAAGTGGTGCGGGGTCTTGAGGTCAAGAGCCTGGAAGAAGCAAAGGATACCGTGTGGGAGCCGTGCGTGGTCGGCAAGGTGACGCAGCAGCCGTTCGATGGCAAAGGGACGCGAGCATCGGCGAATTTGGAGGTGGTGCACACAGATGTGTGCAGACCATTCGAGCCCTCAATTGGTGGGATGCACTACTTTGTGACCTTCATCTATGATCACAGCCGCAAGCTCTACCTCTACATCATCAAGAGGAAGAGTGATGTCCTGACATGTATGTAGGAGTTTGTGGCGGCAGTGGAGCGGCAAACAGGGTTGAAGGTGAAGGCGTTCCGGAGTGACAACGGTGGTGAGTACGAGGGCTGCTCAGCATGGATGAAGAGCAAGGGGATCGCGTGATAGAAAACTACGCCACACTCTCCATAGCAGAAAAGCGTCGCCGAGAGGGTGGACCGCACCATCCTCAACATGGTCCGGTCCATGTTGAGCGATGCCGGCCTCGCGCAGTGGTACTGGGAAGAGGCGGCACAGACAGTGGCGTACATCATGAACATGATGCCGACGAAGCCGCTAAAAGACACGGAGTCCAAGGTGTGGAAGATGCCACAAGAAGTGTGGAGCGGGAGGAAGCCAACTGTGGCATACCTCCGCACGTTTGGTTGTGTTGCACGTGCTGTTGTGCAGGCACGGGAGGGGCGGGACAAGCTGGACCCGAGGACTCGCCGGTGCATCTTCGTCGGGTACGAGAGTAGAAGCAAGGCGTACCGGCTCTTTGACCCGCAGAGGCAGCAGATTGTGAAGAGTCACGACGTCAGGTTCAACGAGGCCAGCCGTTGGACGGACAAGGATGCGGGTCTATCCAAGCGTGGGGAGTGGCTGCCACTCCTTGAGGGGGAGATAGAGGAGGAAGCAAAAGAGGATGACGTCCCATTGGCTCCAGTCGGCGGAAATCATCCGTGGGATGGAGGAGCGGCTGATTTGCATTCAGCCGAGTCGGACAATGAGTCCAAAGCGTCGGCAGCAGTGGAGCTGAACGAAGAGGCGGGGAGTAAGCCCACATCTCCACGGTCCCCGAGAGAGAGGAAGCAGGCCAGCGGTATGAGTGGCGCCGTGAGGAGGCAGCAGCAGTGGCAGCAGCAGCAGCAGCCTCAACAGCAGTAGCCGCGGAGAAGCGGACGCGCAAGGAAGACGGCAAAAAGGTACGATGCCGCGGAGGACATCTGGACCGGGTTCGCTCGAGCATTTTTTGCGCAAGAGGATCCCAAGACCGTCAAGGAGGCATTGCAGCTGAACGATGGGGCTGAGTGGGTGGGAGCTATAAAATATGAGCTCGCCTCCCATGAAGAGAACGACACTTGGAAGCTGATTGACAGGCCAAAGGGCGCGAAAATCATCGGCTCCAAAAGGATCTGTAAGAAGAAGCTCACCAAGGAGGGGAAGGCGGAGTGGTACAAGGTGCGGCTGGTCGCGAAGGGGTACGCCCAGCAGAGGGGTGAATGCTACGATGAGACCTTTGCACCGGTGGCAAAGTTTGCCTCCATCCGCTCCATCCTCTCGGTGGCGGCGACGCGCGACTACGAAGTCCATCAAATGGATGTGAAAACTGCATTCCTCAATGGCGACCTGGACAAGTAGCTCTACATGGAGGTGACGATCATAAAGGATCTCAGAAGACCACCCTCAATCTGCATTGCGTGGACCGCATCCTCATGATGCAGTTCCAATACTCACACACCGTTCTTGTGTAGTGTAGCGGGAGCTAAAAGCTTATGAAAGACACAATGCTCAACAAATTAGGCATCCATCTTACCTAAGATCTTGCCACCATGATCCGAGCAGAGTGTGTGAAGGGTGTGACCAGATTGGCGCTCAGCTATCACCAGTCACAGGCGGACCACCAGGGAGACAGCACTCTTGTGGCAGAGGCTGTAGACCCACTGCATTTGGTTGAAGTCATCAATCAGGGTGAGAACATTGTGACCCCGATCTGAGAGGGAATCGACTGGGAGAGCACCGAGGAGGTCCGAGTGGACCAACTCCAGCGGGCACAGTGCCTGTGAGGTGGATTGAGGGTAAGTGTAGCGATGCATCTTATCCTGAGCTCCAAAGTATGCAATAGGTCTTGGGCCCATTCTCAAAGGACCAAGGACGGGCTGTGTTTGAATGAGCTTAGACACTGTGTCCAAGCTCACGTGACAGAGGTGACGATGCAACAATTTCTGGTGCTCAGCGAAGAGCACGCTAGTCACAAACATGTACGTAGAAGAGGATGAGGAATGAGGCACAGAGGGAGGGTGGTGAGCCAAGCAGTACGAGTCATCAACAACAGACATACCGAGGATAATAGCATGAGTATCAAAGGTAGAAACAGTGGAAGAGTCAGCAGATTGCTCAATAGAGAGACCCATTTGAGTGGAGGAACAAACAGAGGGCAGGGTAAGCTTTAGAGCAGGAACGTAAAGCACGTCAAAGATCTACAAAGGACCATACGGACCATCAAAGCGCACGACCCCAACACTCTGGGCTGGCAAAGACTAACCAGATCATGTGTAAACAGATCAAACAGACCCAACAAGACCGAGGACAACGAAGTCGGAGGGACGACAGGTCATGTGGTGAGTGGCACCGGAGTCAATGATCCATGTGCTAGTCGCCTCACGACCTGGCGTTGACATCGAGCATCGGTCCACAGAACATTTTGAAGCTATTGGAATCTTAGCAAGGACGAAGAAGTCACGATGAACAACAAGAATCAGCGATTCGTCCAACCACTCTGTACAGTCAGGCTGGAAATCATCACATGCACTCTACGCTCCTCTCATGCATCATCATGGGCAAAAAACGTAATAGTACAAGTAGACTGTGGACCACATGGCTGTGTCAACACACTCGCACCTCCTACAGTGAGGAGCGCCAGAAGATGACGAAGCTCCATGATGATGTGGTCGTAAACTTTTACGGCATTAGCGTCACCGGAGGCGGGTGGAGGGTCACCTGCCATTGTGGTCTCGCAACCAGTCTGGGTGGTGCTATAGGTAGCCTTCCACTGGATATATGTGGCCTGAAGGCCTTGCATGATGCGATGTAAGTCAAGGGGTTGTACGCACTTCGTGTAGCAGTATGTGCCTCCACAATTGTAGTAGTGGACTGAACTTCTACTCCTGGACTGTTGTGGATGTTGTTGCTGCTACTACTGCTGCTGCTGCCCCTTACTATGGCACCGTTAGTCTTCTTCCCTCATGCAACAGCAGCTATGTCTTGGGAGGAGGAAGATGGAGAGGAGGGTGCGGACAAGGTACTGAGGAGGGGAGGTGTCGTCGGTGAGGCAATCATTGCGATAACCAGCGGACTCACCTGACGGGCCTGGGGAGCCTCACGTGCGGCAGTCCGCTTCAGGTAGTACAGATGGGCCCAAGGGAGGAGCTCCAAGGAGTCCGATAGCTCAGCTTGAATCGTGTGGTCGAAGAAGGTGAACATGTCGATGAAATCCATGTGGACCCCTACCATGATGGTGTGAAGGGTCCACAGTTGGGCGCCACTGACGCTGCCGAGGCGAGTGTAGATATGCATAGCTCGCCACCAGTAGGCTGTCACCGGCTCAGAGGGACCCTGCTAAAGGGCGCTGAACTCCTAGAGACACGCCGTGATGGTTGCATGGGTCTCGGCTGCCGACAGGGTCAGGACCAACTTCCAGCCGCGGCGGGGGTCTGCTCGTGTACCTGTACCAGGAGCCCCCAGGAATGGAAGAAATCCAACAACAACGTCCTGGGGCATGGCGTAGAGCAAGACGAGCACGGCTCATACATCAACCTGCACCTGGCGAGGGTCTGTCGTCTGATACTGGCTCAAGTAATATGGCCAAATGCCCTCCACATCAGCTCTCACCTGGAAGAGGGTCTCCCACGCGTCAAACCAAAAATCGCTATCGTAGCGTGGTGGTGGGGTCTTGAAGTCCTTCGGCCGCCAATCTGTGGGAAGGGTGACCTCAAGGGCATGCTCGAGCATATGAGGAATGGTAAGCCCACCGAAGGATACACCGGGAGAGTAGCAAGGCGTAAATGAAGGTGTAGACAGCCCGGAGTCCTGTGCAGGAGTGGTCAGCTGACCGAACTGGAGACGGCTCATCCACTCGACAGCCTCTTGCTGCAAGAGGCTAGAAGCATGGCGACCGGGTATTCTAGGGCCTCGTAACTGCTGATGTCGTCCATCGCTGTCGTGACTACTGTTGTCGTCTCTAGTCAGCAGCTGCCGTTGCACGCCCTCCTTTTGCACGACCTGCTGCTGAACGTCCTATTGTGGTGCTCCAGCTGCGGCTGGCGAATGCTGCTGCATGCTCTATAGCATAATAAGAATCTCCTCTAGGTTGGCCGCCGACACAGGTTGCTGCTGCCAGATGTCCTCCTAGTCCTAGACCAAGGAGCCGATGGCCTGGAAACAATGACTGGAGGTATCAGCTACGGAGCCTGAGCTGGAGGGATGAGCAGGTCCCTTCCCCTTGTCTTGGTGCAATGCCATGTGAATTGCTGGGCAGGGCAGAACGGGAAAGTGGTCGAATCGGCAATGTGACTGCGCTTCTTGAGGAATTGTAACATTAGTAAAACCTGATGTCTCAGCCGGTTTTTTTACAAAGTATTGGTGATGACGTTATCACCCACAATGGTGATGTCATCATGAGGGTTTTCCAAATACTGTGACATTTGGAGCAATGATATGGGAGACAATGCTGAGTACAATGGTGTGTGGTTTTGCAGAAAATACTTAAAAAGTGCAGAAATTCGTGTTTTTCTTGTATGTCCATTATTAAAAAAAAAAAAACAGATGTAAGGTCCAATTTTTTGTTTCTTGTTGGTCACAGGATACCAAACGAAGCACGAACGGATGCGTTGGAGAGCTCATGACTAGAGCTTCTCTATCAGCCCTTACACGGCCAAACAGTTTTCAATTGTGGCGGTCCCACTCTCGAACGTCCGGGGGGGGGGGTAAGTGTGACCTGAAATGAAACTTCAAAGAAGCTTCATGGATGGTCCTATACCACCACGTGCTTGAACTGCTAGTGGATAAGATTGGGCAGTCCACCGCTGTATCTGTGGTGATGGTGTGATGATGCAACTTCAGCTTTCGCCGCAATGACGTCTCTGCAACTTCTGCGTGTTGTGATGGGTCACCGTGGCATAGTGAGTCATCCTAGGACCCATGGCAGCAGCTGTAACTCTCATTGCTGTTGCCACTTCTACGTCCTTGCTACACAGCTTAACGAGGGATACCTCGCTGCTCTAATACCATAAAAAACTACCTAGAAGCTTCCTAGCACTGCTGCTACTGACGAGGCAATGCTGTCCAATCAGTGATTACACTAGCACATAGGGCAGGAGCAGAGTCAGCTATGATTAGGCTAGGAGAGATGCTCAGAGTCTCATTAGCGTAGTAACTTCAATGTGCAGAGAGAAATTGTGAACCGAGGAGTGCCCGGCGTGACGGTCACATGCCGAGCCCTTGGGATGAACCTTCCAACCCTTGAATCCTTGGTGTATGGGTCAACCCTTTAAGATGTCGCACAATCCTCTCCTAGTAGCAAGACCACTGCTAGTGACAAAGGTTCCCGCCATGCGACTCTCCCGCCGGCATTTGCACCAAGGTACGGTGCAGAAGATTTGTAGGGTCGCATGGAAGTATGAAAGGCAGTTCTTGGAGGACAACTAGAGTTGAGCAAGGAATGAATATTTAGACTTGATAGATAAGTACAAGGAAATGTAAAAAGTCCTTGGGCAAGATTGGCATGCCTAGAACAATCCCTAGGCTTCCTTATGTACCTTCCCTTATCAGCAAACCGAGAGCCCCTCGGTGCTCCGAAGCCCTCTGCTGAGGTACAACCATGTAAATATCACATGCATCATTTAGTATGCTTCACAAACCTTCTAACGCACCAAAGAACGCCTCAATCTGTGGAGAAACGGTTGTGTTGTGGTTGTTTGAGTGCTCCACGTGTGATTGCCGCTGGCAGCAACGCCAACGAAGGTCATGGCCGCCCGAAGTGCCCTTGCCTACGAATGCAGCTCAAGCCGCCATCCCAAAGTGCCCATGGACCTCAATGAACCTTGTTTCATTGGCTAAGCGTCCATCCAAGGGCGCTTTGGCTGTAGTGGGTGAGATAGTCGCTCCGCCGTGCTCGGGGTCAAACCGGTACGTCTAACATTTTCAAGAGGTGTGCCTCCCTCCTTTGTAGAGCCGTATCTTTCTCGTCCCTACACCGAATGACCCAGTTCTTGGGTCTTTTTTGCATGGTTTTTCATATAGAATGCAATGAGAGCATCAAAACATGAATTTGACACCAACATGATGACGTATTTACTGCCTCGACCGGCGGCTTCCATAACATCACCCCCCTCCAAGGACGCACCGTCCCGGCGCGCTCCTGGATATGCTCAGAGGAATGTATCAACCGCACCGTCCCTGTGGAAGTCAGCTTCAGGGATCCAGCAGTTTTTCTCATGCCCATATCCAAGCCATTGCACCAGGTACTGGCACCCGTTGCCACGCCGAAGGTGCCCAAGAAACTTCTCCACCGCGTACTCGTCACCCTCCACCAAGACCGGTGGAGGAGGAGCTTGTCCCCGTATCGCTAACTGCACATCCCGCAGATTGTAGGCCTTGGGGAGAAAACCGTGGAACACGGGATGGATCCCGTAGTGGTCCAGCAGCTTCAACTCGTAGCACACAACGGGCCGCTTCTCCTTGACCAGAAACGTGAGGCTTGAGGCTGTCGCTGCCCACCCCGGCCAGTTGCAAGTTTTGCGGGCTCAGTAGCACCTTTTGGCCCACAGAGAACTCCTCGGCTGTCCGGTGCTTGTCCGCTTGCCGCTTCATCTATTGTTGTGCTGGGTGAAGCGCCTCTCGAACACCCCGCCACACCTCCGTGAAGTCATTTGCAAACTGCTACACCGTGGGTAGGTCCGATCCCATCGCCATGTCAGAGGGACATGCAGGTGGTACCCAATACACCACCTCAAAGGGACACCTTACCGTCAAGGTATGCACTGCTGAGATGTAGGCAAACTCAGCCACCGTGAGCTTGCATTTCCATCCCTCACCATCCGACACCAAGATCCCCCACAACAGCTACTTCATGGTTTGATTGGTGCATTCAGTTTGGCCATCCGTTTTGGGATGGTAGCTGATGAAAGAGCCACACGGTGGCTAGATTCCTGAAGAGTTCCTCCCAAACCGGGAGGTGAAGTGTGGTTTGTGGTCCAAGACCATGCAATTTGGCACCCCATGAAGTTTGATAACATGTTGCAGGAGGAGTTGAGCCGTCTCCGCTGCCGTGACCTTCTCCACACAAGGAATGAAATACACCATCTTGCTGAACCAGTCCACCACCACCAGCATCATGGTGTTTTCCGTTGCGCCCCGTGGAAGACCTCCCACAAAGTCCACTGAGATGTCCGTCCATAGGCGCTCCGACACCGGTAGCGGCTGCACCTCTCTTGATGCCCGTGCCCTCCGCGACTTGATTATTTGGCATGTGCCATAGCTGCTCATGTACTCCTTACAATCCTCCTTATTAGCACGCAAGTGTTTTGAAGGTCTTGTAGTGGCCAAAATCACCACTACATTGTGAATCGTGTGCTCCTTCCAACAATTCCTGCTGCGGATAATCGGAGATCCCGCCAGTACCGTGATCGCATGTATGCCCAAATCCCACCGACGTTATAGCGGGTCCACTGGGTTGATCCTCCCTGGTTTGTACTGGATCTCGTAGTCAAAGCTGTCCTCCAGTCGCTCCATTCACCGTGCTTGACGACGAATCAGGTTCGGTTGCGACTTGAGTTGTTTGAGTGCGTGGTGGTCCATGTGTACAACACACCGCCGTGCCTCAAGGTAGCACCTCCACTGCTTGAAGGCTTGGACCACCGCGAGCATCTCCTTCTCATGGATTAGGTAGTTAAGCTCAGCCCCTTTTAGCTTCTTGGAGTAGTATTGCAACCCCTCAAGGGGTTGCAATGGGCTGCAACCCCTTCCCTTGGTCCTACATCAGCACCCCCCCGATTACATATTCACCCGCGTCCGTTGCCAACACATACTCCTTGCTCGTGTCCGGATGTACCAACACCAGTGCCTCACACATGGCAGCCTTCATTGCTCCAAAGGCTTGTTCCTCCTTTGTACTCCATTCCCATTGGTGTCCCTTCTTGAGCAAGTCTATCAGGGGTGCTCCCATTGTTGCGTGTCCCTGAATAAACCTCAGGTAGTAGTTTGTAAAACCCAAAACACCTGGATGTCACGTACGCGTACTGGCTCTGGCCACTCCCTCACTGCTTCCACTTTCTTTGGATCCATGTGGAATCCCCTCCTACTAAAAATGTGCCCGAGAAACTCCACCTCCTACTTGGCAAATTCACAATTTCTGAGCTTGGCGAACAACCGCTCCTTTCTCAACACTTCCATCACCGTCCGCAGGTGCTCTTGGTGCTCTTCCATCATCCACAATAGAAAAGGATGTTATCCAGGAAGAGGACCATAAACTATTTTAAGTAGGGATGGAATATTCGGTTCATCAGCGCCATGAACGTTGCCGAAGCATTCGTTAGCCCAAAAGGCATCACGAGATCCTCAAAATATCCATAGCACGTCTGAAATGCGGTTTTTTTCCACATCCTCCTCCGCAATGTGGATTTGGTGATACATTGATCTCAGGTCCAGTTTGCTGAAGACGCGCGCGCCTCATAGCTGGTCGAACAACTCCTTGGCCCGTGGCAATGGGTAGCGGTTCTTCACCGTGATGTTGTTGAGCGCCCGGTAGTCCACGCACATCCGCAGCTCTCCGGACTTCTTCTTCTTGAACAATACCGGCACTGCAAATGAAGATACCGACGGCCAAATGAAGCCCTGGTTCACCAACTCCCCCAACTCCTTCTTGAGCTCCGCAAGCTCTACGTCACTCATGCGGTTGTAAGGTCGCACTGTTGGTGACGATCGTTGCACCACCTCAAGTTTGTGGTCAATGTTGCGTTGTGGCGACAGCCCCTTTAATAAATCCTCAGGAAAAATGTCCCTGAACTCCTTGAGCACCTCCCCCACACCGGGAGGCAACTCTTGAGCTCCTCCTCCTTTCACTGGCTGTCCATCCACTGCTTCAACCACTGTAACCTGCTGCTCTGCTGCTGGTTTTGGATGCACCCAAGCCAAGTGAACCTGGCCACCCTTATGCTCGCACCGCTTCAACTGGTGCAAGTTGATGATGCGCAGCTGCCTCCCCGCTTCCGCCACATCCGACTCCTTCTCCCTACCCGACCACAATGGCAAAGTGAGATTCTTCCCGCCCGCCTTCACGATGACCCAGTTGTGCCTCCAATCCACCCCGAGATTCCAGGTCTGCAACCAATCCCGGCTGATCAAGCAGTCAGAATCATACATAGGACAGGTGCGAAACTCTATTTTACACACCAACTCACCCATGTGGACCTTGTGGCCTGCCGCATTCCACCACTCTGGAAACCTGTCGCGCCTTGGCCGACGTCCCCGGCTGCCGTGCAACCTCCAACCTTGTCGCCCACCTGTTATTGAAGAAGCTATGGCTCGTGCCTCCATCAAGCAGACCACATAGCTTCCTCCAAGCCTTGAAAGTTCTCTCCGACATCTCTAGAACCAGCTCCAGGATGATCCCTGGAAACTGCCGGGTCTCACCTTCATTCCGCAACAGCACTTGAGGCAGCTCCTTGGCAAAAGTCTTTCAGGGCTGGTGCTTTTCCTTGCAGAGGAATGAATTGTAGCAGTAGGTGGTCCCCTCCTCACTGTTGCTGCCCATTTCCTTGCTGTGCCTTGTGCTTGGGGCAGTCCCGCTTGCAACGACCTTTCTCACCACAAGTCCAACACTTGCCTCTCGGTCCCTGCTTCCCAGCCGCGCCCCGCTTCTCGGCTTGGATTGCATCCACTCCCATGGGCACAGCCTGACCTAGCTGCTCCATCCGTGGTTGTGTTGCGTAGTTGGTCCGGCGCGCATTATAGCTTACTGCATCAATGCTCTCCGTCACCGAAACCAACTCCGAAAAGGTCCGTAACCCGAGCACTGCCAGTTCACATTGGACGTGCAGCTTCAGGCCGTCATGGTAGCGGTTGTATGCTTCTCCGTCCGAGAGGTCGTCGATCTGCTCCGCAAAAGCCATGAAGCGTGTGGTATATTCATGGAACAATCCACCTTCCTTGACGTGTTTGATCTTGTCACGTATGACCCGGCTACTGTTGAGGAGGTCGAAACGCGCCTGGAGCATCGTCTCAAACTGCTCCCATGTCTTTGGCTTCTCCGTCACCGCCCGCGCACCGAGCTGTACTTCCCATCCAGGGATAGACTCAGCAATGGCTGAAGCCGTTGTCTAGCCCCAGCCCGTCCGGCAACCCAGCGGTGTTCTGTTGGCACAATGCCGACCACCAATGTAGTGCCATTCCCAAGAGCAGCGTAAGTGCATACTACAGTCTTGTGGCATCTTCTCCCACGGGAACGTCCAATGTCGTGAAGTTCTTGTTCACCATGAAGAGCCACTCCCACACACTTCCCTTGCCGGTGTAGAGCTCTGGCTCCTTCGGCTTGGGCCACCAAAAGATAGGTGCAGATGCCAATACGACACCCCCCAAGGCACTGCTCCCTTGGCTGACACACCTTGCCTCAACCTCCACACGCAGTTGTTGGTTCTCATGGCGCAACTCGTCAAGAGCTCACTGGATATCCTCCATGAGATAGGCCTAGTTGTATGCCGCGGCTGCCATGCTTCTAGTTATGACGAAAAAGTTCTAGCCAAACGTAGTTGTGGTAGATCTGCTGCCTTCCTTGGATCAACGCAAAGCCGAGCGAACATCCATGGGCTCTGATACCAAATGTCAACCAAGGGACGCCCAGCGTGACGATCACACGCTGAGATCTTGGGATAAACCTCCCAACCCTCGACCCCTTGGTGTGTGAGCCAATCCTTTAAGATGTTGCACAATCCTCTCTTAGCAGCAAGACCACTACTAGTGACCAAGGTTCCCGCCGTGCAACTCTCCAAGTGGCGTTTGTAACAATATGTGCTACGAAAGACTTGTAGGATTGAATGGACGTGTGCAAGGCAATTCTTGGAAGACAAGGAGATTTGGGTAAGGAATGAATACTTAGAATTGATAGTTCAAGACAAGGAAAATGTATAAAGTCTTTGGGTAAGATTGGCATGCCTAGAACAATCCCTAGGCTTTCTTATGTACCAAACCCTATGAGCCAGCCGATAGCCCCATCACGCTTCAAAGCCCTCTGCTGAAGTAAAACCATGAAAAAAATACATGCATCATGCAGTACGTGTCACGAGGTTTCCAATGCACCAAAGAACGCCTCAATATGTGGAGAAATGGCTGAGTTATGACCGTTTGAGTACTCCACGCGTGACTGCCACTGGCAGTAACGCCAACGGGGATCACGGCCGCCCGAAGCACCCTTGCCTGCGAATGCAGCTCCAGCCACCATCCCCAAGTGCCCATGGTCTCCAATGAACCTTGCCTCATTGACTAAGCGTCCATCCAGAGGCGCTTTGGCTGCAGTGGGCGAGAAAGTCGCTCCACCGTGCTCGGAATCGAACCAGTACGTCTAATGTTGTCTGAAGGTGCGCCTCCCTCCTTTGTACGGCCGTATCTTTCTTGTCCATGCACCAAATGACTCAGTTCTTGGGTTGAATTCACATGGTTTTGCATGTAGAATACAATAGGATCATGAAAATATGCATCTGACACCAGCATGATGACGTGATCACCGCCTTGAACGGCGGCTCCCATAAGAGAAATGACAAATGACAAGAAAACAACATAAATACGTGCCGCGACACACTGCGGGTGATGCAGGTGACAGTGTCAACTTCTCTTCATCCGGCCCAGAACCACTGTTTTGGCCATAACTCTACACATAGGAATCACAACACAATACCGTCAGAACCTAGAGATGTAGAATCTTGCGCAATCCTATTGCTCACACACACAGGTCCGACGTCGATCGATGGAAAGACAACACAAAACAAGCCAATCGGTTCCATAGCCACTCCACTGAAAAAACTATAGCGATTGCAAGAAAACTACAAAGCACTACATCAAGCACCTGGGACGTTGGGGTAGCTCTCTGTCAGTTTTTGGTGGGTAGAGCTACCACCCGTCGGTGCTCCACGCCAGCAAAGTCTGCATTAGGGATCTGCATGAGCATGGAAACAACCGAGTTGTCATAGTAAGTTGTAAAGGGATGGCACACAACACATCACATCACATTATATGATCTGTTTTAAGAAAATCCATGCTGTTCCTTCTGTGGTAATAGTGGTCGTCATTAGAAAGAAGTGTACCATCTTAGAAAACATGTCCACCATGACAAGGACGGTGTCGAATCCCTACAGAGTTGCAAGCAATCCCATCACAAAATCCATGCTGATGCTGACCCAGGGCTCCGTCGGAATAGGTAGTGGTTGAAGTAGACCGGGTGGACTTGTGCGACGAGGTTGTTGTCTTTGATAGGTGTCACATTATTTTTGAAAGGCTAACACGTCAGTGTGCATCTTGTTTTTTCAGTAGTATTCTGACGACTTTTTGAACGTCTTGTCCTCGCTGCAATCTCCACTTGGACCGGTGCCGTAGCATTCCTCCATTAGCATTCTCCGTAGCTTCTTGTTTGGTGGAATGATAACTTGGCGAGTGAATCTTCATCACCAGTAGGGGTCGTCGAACCTGAACTTGGTCTTGTCATATCTGCCGAACTCCTCGTAACCCTGCGTGAACAGCCTTCCGAGGTACTGGTCTCTTTGGATGATCAACACGTTGATCTCGGCCATCCAACCTATTCGCCGACTAATTGCATCCACCGGATTAGTTCTTCCAGGTCGGTACTCGTGACGTAGTCAGAGTTGGACTCGAGGAACTCCATCTATCGAGTTTGTCGACAGTTCAGATTTAGCTGAATGTTGAGATATTCCAGGGTATGATGGTCGGTGTGGACGATGCATCGTCGGTATTCCAAATACCACTGCCATGTCTTGAATGTGTGCGTGTCAATGAGCATTTCCTTCTCGTACACCACATAGTTGGACTCCGGCCCGTGTGTTTTTCTCAACATATACACGATCGGTTGTCCTCCACTTCCATTGTCTTGAAGGAGAACGGCTCCGATGGCTCGATCCCATGCATCGGTGGCCATGGTGTAGTCCACCGTTAGTTCTGCCAATCGTAAGGCTGGCACCGAGGTCAGAGAATTTCTCAAAGATTTGAATTCTTCTTGTTCGCTGTCCTCCCAATTCCTCTCGGTGGTTACACGCAAGTGACCTCTTGTTTCTGTGCACACACACATCATCACTACAGGTGATTGACCTGGATTGAAGCTTTTGGGTGCAATGCCGGTGTACACATTGTGGAGCACACAGTGCTCGATCATCAGCCAAGTGCAAAAGCGTCTACACCTATATGTTTTAAGAGCTTGATTCTTGGGATCATTGTGACATGCTTCGTTCATTTGTAACATGACATGGAGAACACACCGTATGGTGGTACATGCATTACACATACTCTTGTCCAATGTGGTTACAGTGATTTAGTTTGCGCATGTGATTGACAGGTGATTTCGGGTTGCTGATCCCTTGGGACAACACGACCGGGTTATGTCGGCGTGTGAGAAACCACCAGAAGATTTCTCGCTTGAGTGTGTGGTTTGATCCTTGGGTGGCGTCCGGGCCCCATGTCGAGTGCCTTGAGTGGGTAGCCCAATCAACCGGCACACATCTCCTCGTTGCCACGTAACTCTTGTTACTTGTTGACTTCTTGTCGTTTCTTACTATAAGGAACGTTCCGTTCCATCCATGGCTTTGTCTTGCTCTCTTGCTTGAAATGTGGGTAACCCCAAGCAACCTTTTACTACTCGCATCCCTGGCATTGTTGCGACTTGCTTGAGACATCGTGACGTTGGACGGCTACTTAGTAGAATCATCCTCATCTGGCATGTCTTCACTGTTGTTAAGAGAGTGGAAGACACACAAGTGACCTCTTGACCCTGTCCACACACACACACTATCATTGTGGGTGACTAAAATGGAGTGAATTCCTCAAATGCAGTGTCGGTGCACACCCGATAGACTATGCACTGCTGGCCTCTCAGCATAGTGAAAGAGTGGCACCTAGAAACTTCTGGGACGCTTCCTAGCCTTGCAGCTACTGAGGCGGCGACACTGTCCAGTGAGCTGGTGCACTAGCAAGCAAGGATGTGTATGGAACAGCAAGGGTTAGGCTAGGGAGACGTGCAAAGTCTCATAATCTCCAGTAGCTTAGTGACGCAGAGAAAAATGATAACTGACAAGCATGCAGTACCTGCCCCTGCCATGGCGTACTCTGGGTAATGCACACGACAGTGTCTGTTTGTCTTAAAACTAGCCCACAATCACTGTTTTGGCAATAACTCTGTGTACAGGCATCCAAACGCAACACCGTCTGAACCTAAAGGTTCAAAATCTTGAGCAAGATGCTAAAACTTGTCACACACACAAGTCTGGCATCAATTAGCGGACATACAATGCAAAAACTGTAAATGAGGCTCAAGAGCTAGTCTACCGAGAAAATCCTAGCGACTGTAGAAAAACTACAGAATAACCCAACAAGTACCCGGGACACTATAGCAACTGCTGGTGGATGGAGCCACTGCTGGTGGATGGAGCCACTGCTCGTCGGTGCTCCAGTGCCAGATAGGTCCACATCAGGGATGTGCACGAGCATAAATACGGCCGAGTGGTCACAATAAGATTTACAAATAGACGGAGATGACTCACATCACAATACTCTCCCATGATCCTATGGTACGCATGTCCATACACGTGAAGAACCGACAGAGGTGCATAACACGATGATCAACAGTCCACACTCACACACCAAACTCACAGCCACTCTCAGGTAAGGGTCGAAGCTCCATGAAACAAGTGGTCACCTTGAACTTTACGCGCGCCAGTGCCTTCGTCAGGAAGTCAGCCCGCTACATGCTCATGCCGACCCAGATGACGGAGATTACCTGTCGTTCCACAAGAGCATGCACAAGATGAATTCGAATGCCAATGTGCTTCGTGCGTGCATGAAACATTCCAGAGTTCTCCGTAATGACAAGAGCACTGTGATTGCCACAGTGAGGAACGATGCAAAGCACATAGTGACAGAACTCATGAAAGAGATGTTGTAGCCACACCCCCTCAGCAGCCCCAGCCCCCAGCGTAACATTCTTAGCCTCAGCTGAGCTATGTGAAATACAACTCTGCTTGTCGCTGCACCATGACGCAGGAGTGCCACCCAGTTGGAACACATAGCCTGCCCGATGAAGCCCATCAGGGCTGCACGCGTAGTCACTGTCTGTGTAGCCGTCGACTACCACCAAATACTACCGTCGAGAGCAGAGTCCGCGATACGATATAGAAACCACGTATCGCACCACTCCCACTGGTGCGTGAAGGGCTCTTGTCCAATAACACTGTGAGAACTGTGCAAGGAGGTCGATGGTGAAGGTGATGTGGGGTCGTGTGGTAGTTTCGAAGTACATCAGAGATCCAATGAGCCTCAAGTACAGGGTAACGTCCACTATCTCCCCTAGTTGTACTAGCATCCTATCCATCAGGTGTGATGGGGACGGAGGATATGGGAAGTGCACCGAGGAGGTCAGAAGATCGCTCCTCCATAACACAGGCGTACCGTGCTTGACACCACAAGAGTGTCTGGCACATACACGCACTCCATCCCAAGAAACACAACTTCTGGACCAAGGTCACTCATTCTATAGGCAGTGTGAAGGAATGCCTTGACCTCCTTCACGGCCTCCATCAAAGCAGACACAATCAGGAGGTCATCCACGTGGACTAGGATGGCAGTGAAGCTCTTAGTTGTACATCTGAGAAAGAGGGGTGGGTCGGCATCACTCTACATATGTCTGGCACGTGTCAGTGTGCAATTGATCCCTTGGTTCTTGTACCAGAGTGACTGCTTCAGGCCACAGAAGGCCTTCCAAAAGTTCCAGACCTTGTCACCGACTTCAAAGTTGGGTGGCTGGACCATGTGGGCCTCCTCCTCTAGACTGCCATGAAGGAACGCATTGTTTATATCCATCTAGTTAAGCTCCAAGGCACGGTGAACAAAAACCATGCACATGGTGCGAGTGGTGGTCATTTGACCAACGGGTACAAACGTGTCAGTGAAATCCACATTCTCAACCTCTGAGAACCCCTTGGCTGTCAAGCGGGTCTTGTAGCAATCTAGTGAGCCTTCAGGCATTACCTTCTCGCAAAAGATCCCATGCGCATGTACAACCTTTTGCCCATGAAGGAGGTCAACAAGCTCATAGACACCATGCTCACGGATGGCTCTCAGCTCATCCTCATAAGCAGCATGCCTTCATTGTCAACCGAGAATGCATCCTTCAACGTGCCTAGATCAGGCGCCATCAAAAGAGAACTCCAAGTTGCCAAAATGTACGTCTCTAGACTCGATCTGACCACGACAAGATAAGCTGTGACATCAAAACCGATTGAGAACTCACAAACACAAACTCATGGTGGACCGAGCACGTTGTATGCACCTTAGTGTAGTTTTCCTGAACACTGAAGCCAAGGGCCTTTGTGCCAGGCTCACCACTCAGAACACTATGAGTCGGGCATCTAGGAATCGAGTCAGCAGTCTGTTGAGTCCTCGAGGACAGTGGTCGGAGATGACCACTAGGCTCGCGGGAGAAGCCCAATGCTTAGGTGCTCACCTCAGGTTATGGAGAAGGCTGCTAGGCCATAGCCACATGGAAAATAGGTACATTCACAGGAGTAGGTGTGACTCAAGATGTTGTCACTGGCTTGGGATCAGGTATGCCAAAGGGGACTGATGCTGATACATAGGACTGATGCTGGCACGTGATCAGGTGTGTCCGTGGGGACTGAGACTTGCACGGGATCAGGTGTGCCAAAGGGGACTGACACTCGCACGGGATCAGGTGTGCCAAAGGGGAATGAGGCTAACATAGGACCAGGTGTGCCATGGGGGACTGACACGATCACGGGATCAGATGTGCTGGAGGGATTCGATGAGACTACTGGACCCACAGCCAAGATGGCCGGATCATGAGTAGCCAGAGACCGGACGGCAAGTGAGGAGGCCCGGACGGACCCATTTGGAGAAGGTATTGTGGATAGTACCACTGCTTTGTAAGGCAAAGGCAGCCATTTTTGCTTCATTGTTTCTGTAACACATGGTTTCATACCGCACGTACTCTGAGACGGTGGTATAGGAAACTTTCTCTTCTATCTACCCTACAATCACTGTGATCATAGGACACCAACCCTCCGGGAGCTTTATCACAAATAGCATGGCCCGCATATCAGATTTGAGGTCCCAACCCATGCCGGTGGCTCATTGCAAGAGTGTCTTAAACTTCTGCTTAAAGGCAGAGACATCCTCCCCTTCACCTAGCCTCATGTTGATGAGATTCTATAGAATGAAGAGGCGGTTGGCAAGGGAGGAGGACTGAAACACATTGCCTAGTTGTCTGTACATAAGGGCTGCCACTGTGCAACCGCTGACGTGTGAAAGGACTGAGGGTTTTATGGAGGAAACAAGAATAGCGAGAGCCTTCTTATTGAGCTTGATCCATACCACAAGGTCAGCACCCTCCTCTGCTGGTGCTGGGATAGTTCTATTGAATTATCCTAGCATGTCTCTATCATCCATGATGCTTTCAAAATGCTACTTTTATAAAGCAAAATCCTCTCCATCAAATGTAAGGATATGATGATTGTTTCCTAGTTGCCCTGTCCCTCCCATCCCTACAACTACATTTGTTACAGCTGTTGCAACTGTTGTTGATGCTAATGCACCTATGTTTGAGACCGCTTTAGGCTGTTGGTGACTCCTTTCCCTGTTCACATTGGTCATTGCGAGCAGATGTAGGCTGATGTAGGCTGATTTAGGTTGATGTCAGCTATCAAGATAGAAAGGTGTAGACCTGTTATGCTCCCCTCATGGTGATGTTGACCTATAAACAGAGAAGTTGCGTGAGAACGAAGGTGCTCTTACTGCTTGTGGCTTAGCGTTGTGTGCGTGAAACTTCTCTAACCAGAGGAGTGGACCCATAACTTTGTGTTAGCTGTTGAGCTAACCACCTCTAGTAAAGAAGCCGCAAAACCAAAAAATGGATCACAAAGGTTTTTATACCTTCTTCCTTTGCAGGCTTGTGTTATGCACCCCAAACATAATCAGGCATATACTTCACATTCAAGATTACCAATGCCTTAGCATAACATCTCAAGAAAATCTCAAGTCATCATTACGCAAGAGAGACTCAAGCAAGGGTTGATTGATCAGCATGCAAAACAGATCCTTTTGAAGATGTCTGTCTAGTCCTAGAAGTCAAAAGCACATTCCTGAGCAATGGCTTGACCTAGCTACATCACCAATAGACTTGTGCTGTGGGTTGGACACATGAGCATCCTTGTGCCAAGGTGGCAGATCAACCATGGAGCTTCCGATAAGCTAGAAATCTTCTTTCTTAGAAGCCTCCCTAACAACCAATATGTGCATGGGGCCAGGATAATGTTTGTGACCTCTCTCTTGACCAAATCAAAAAAATGGCCAAGTTAACTATCCACCCACATGGTATACTCATGAGTCATATCTCTCATGAGACAGACCATAGTTGAGTCACCTTACAATGGATCCAGGGGTCATACCTCCACAAGGGACAAACCAATCCATCCTACAACAGTGAACAAGGGGCAAACATACTCAACAAATTGCTCGCTTGCACTTTGCATCAGCTACCATGATCATTCTTCATCACTTGCGTTGACCATGCCGATAGAGTTCCATGTCCGCCTAGTGGAGATCCTTGTCCAGTGGATTCCTAAACATGTCAGCCCAGTTTAGCTCGGTACCAATGTACTCAAGCTCTACTGTCTGCTTGTAGACCAAGTCCCGAGCATAGTGGTAGCGGATTTCAATGTACTTTGTGCGCGTGGACAGGACTGGGTTCTTGGACATGTCAATGGCGCTCATGTTGTCAATCTTGATGAACATTACCGTTGCCTGTGGTGTCTTCATCTCATATAGCAAGCTGTGTAGCCACTGCATCTCTTTACACACCTCAGCCAAGGTAATGTACTCCACTTCAGCTGTTGACAAAGAGACACATTCTTACTTGCGACTCGCCCAACTGACAGCACCTCCATTCAGCACACACAGAAAGCCTGAGGTGGATTTTATGTCCTCTATACTACCTCTCCAATCAGCGTTGGTGTAGCACATGAGAAGGGGTGACGCAGATCTAGCGAGGCCTCCACATGCGGGAGCCCCACATGCCACGTCCCCTTAAGATAGCGCATGATGTGCTTCACATCTTGCCAGTGCAATGGACCAGGGTTGGGCACAAACTGGCTCACCTGCCCAACAGCATTGGCTATGTCTGGTCCGGTGGCGATCATAGCATACATCAGACTGTCCATTACAGACTGATATGGAATGCCCAAAATGTCAGTTTTCTCTGCTTCATTGGATGGGGACAAAGAGGTGGATAGCTTGGACTCTGAGCTCATGGGTGTGCTCGCAGGCTTGCAACCTGCCATGTCGTAACACATCAGGATGGAGTTGATGTCTTTTTCCTGGTTGAGGCTGATGGTACCTGCTGCTCTGTCATGCTTGATGGTAGTCCCAAGGTATAAGTTGAGAGGACCCATGTCCTTCATCTCGAATCTGCTATTCAGCTTCCCCTTGAGATAATCTAGCAGCCCCATTGAAGAAGACCATAGAATCAGGTCATCGACTTACAAGGTGACCAACATAGTCTCATTGTCGCTCGCATGCACGTACATGATAGGGTCTTTGTCATAGTGCATGACGGACTCACTAGCCATGAATGTATCCATCTCCTAGAACCAAAGTCTTGGCTCTTGTTTTAGCCCATAGAGCGTTTTCACCAATATGCACACCTTCCATAGTATAATGTAGCCGGTGCGGCTATGAGCATAAGTGTCATGTGGCATTGTTGTCTTTGTATCCATCAATGACCACTGAGAGATGTGAGCAGTAGCACAATCCCATGCGAGTAGTGAACAGTGCATAACAAACCACACAAAACGCTGCCTCAAGGTCGACCGCAATGGCCACGTTTTCTCATGTGGTAGCTACAAGGTACATGAGGGACCTGATCACGCTAAGGTACTCAGTGATGTCAACAGTATCTCCCAGTTGTGATGGATCAGACCACTTCAACAGGTGCTGAACTGCCGGAGTCATTGGTGTGGATGAAGTGGGTGTGTCCAACACCAAAGAGGCAAAGCACTTTCCCATGCTTTGGATGTATGCTTCCTCGTGCACATGAAGAGTGCGACGTTTCCGATCATACTCAAGTTCCATCCCAAAAAACACCCGGGCCAGACCTTGATCCTTCATCTTGTATGTAGACTACAGCAGAGTCTTCACAGGTTCAACTGTAGTAGGACTGGGGGAGGTGATGAGAAGGTCATCGACATAGACCAGAATGACTACCAAGGGCTTAGAGGGTGCACTTAGAAAACGTACGGGGTCCGCGGTGTTGCGCCGGTATCCACCTCTCGCAAGAGTGGAGGAGATATCTATGTTTCAACAGTGCAGCGACTGATTCAGCCCGTACATGGCCTTCCATGTTTGCCAAACCTTGTCAGCGCAATCAGAGAAGCCCGATGCCTGGATCATTTATATCTGCTCATCGAGCCGTCCATGCACAAAGGTGTTGTTGACGTCCATCTGCTCCACTTCCCAGTCATGCTAGGAAAGGAGGCTCATAAGAGCATCAGCAGTGGTATATCGTACAACTGGGCCAAATTTCTTGTCAAAGTCAATTCCAGGGATTTGTGAGAAACCCTTGGCTGTGAGCCAAGTCTTGTTCCTGTCCATTGTGTCGGCAGGCTTTGGCTTTCGACGAAGGACCCAACAAGCCGAGACAGCTTTGTGGTCTGCCGGAAGCTCTAAGACATCGTGTTCCTTTAGCGCTCTCAACTCCTCCTGCAGTGCTTTTTCCCAAAGGTCAGTGACCACTGCCTTACCAGCATGCCAAATAGTGGCAGGCTCACATGGGAGAACAGGCAGTCCACTGGGCGCCAAGCAAGCTACGACATAGTCAGCAATAATGCATTGAGGGTGCTGTGGAACTCATGAATCACAAGGGCACATCCCACTGCAGAGTTAGGATGGACAACACTGGTGGCAAGGCCGAGAGCATCAAGGCCAGTAGGTCTGGCAGAGGGTACAGCCGCAGAGGACAATGGATTAGAGCATGTTCGACGCTGGGAGGGCTGAGAGGACTAGGAAACCGACTGCCAGGAGAGAGCATACATTCTCCCTCTGTGTGTACATAGAAAATGACTCTGACATGGCGGTAGATGCTGGTGTCGGCGTGGCAGATATAAGAGGTGAGCCTGGAGTAGAATGTGCAAGGGACTGAGTCGGGCCACTGGCAGGTGCCGGCTCAGAAGGCGCAGAGGAAGTAGAGACCGGCAATGACTGCGACGATGGAGCGATCTCTCTGGACCAGCTGGACGATGACGACTCGCTGTGAGAGTCACAGGTAATGGAGGGGGCAGGTGGTGACTGAGCAGGGGGAAGCCAGAAGGAGGGGCCGTGCCAGTGGACAGAGGAAACTTCCCAAAATCGGAGGCTGAGATAGACCCACCTCCTCCAAAACCGACGGAGCGAGGAGAGAGAAGAGGGAGGAGCGACAGTGGACAAGTCACGAGGAAAGGCGTCCTCAAAGAAAAGAGAATCACAGGATTCATTGACCTGCGAGCGATCAGAGTTCCATAAAAGCCAAGCTTTGGACATGTGAGAGACACCAAGGAATGTGCAAACATGTGCGCGGGGACTGAATTTTCCATCCTGAAGGTTCTCTGAGAGCCATACGGGAGCGATGCACCCCCAGATGCGAGCAAGACACAAGTCAGCATGGTGACCAAACCAGCGCTCTAAGGATGTGATATGATGAGGAAAAGGGTCGTGAGGAACACGATTATAGACCAAAGTCATGTATGACATGGCCTTAACGGAGAAAAGAGGTGGCAGGACGGAAGCACTCAGAAGATTGTGAATGCCGTCAGGTTCTAGAATTCGGGGACCCTGTTTTGTTAGGGTGTGTAGGGAGCAGAGGGCTCAATGCACACCCCAGAGGAAGACAAGAAGCGAGCAGTGGGTCGCATGAACTCCCCACCACAGTCACAACAAAATACTCTCAGAAGGCGACCATAGGCGAGGTCCGCTTGGGGAAGCCATGACTCAAGAGTGGAGCACATCTCACTTTTCTGGCGGAGTGCAAAGACCCAGCACATGCGAGAGACGTCATCTATAAGACAAAGGGCGTAGTGAACAACCCCCCCCCCTCCCGAGTGCATCATGGGCAAGGGGTTCCATGACATCAGCATACAAGAGGTCAAGGATATGGGAAGTACGAGGTAAAGAATGGTGACTGTCGCATTCTTCCCTGAGTACATTCAAGGAAATCAGTAGAACAAGGCACATAGAAAGTTGAGGCGTCCAGGCCATGGGCAGGCTGGTCAGGAAGAAGACTGTCAATGGCAGCGGTGTGGATGTAGAAGAGGCATTGACGCGTGTGCGCTGGTGAGAGCGAGCATGCAACGTGGACAAGGGAAGCGGTGGAGGGTGCAGGCGCAAAGGATGGAACACGGAACAAATGATCACAGCGGGTGATGCGGGGCAGATTACGGCTAGAAATATGGTGTAACACAACTGTAATGTCATGGGTCAAGGAGAATTCCATGCCCTTGTCATCAAGATTCATGACAGAAAGAAGACTCGGCTCAAGAAACAAGCACATACAATATGTCCGGAAAAACCAGCTCCCCCCCAGGGCCAGCAAAGCAAACAACCCCAACACCTCAAACTGGGAGCAGCTGGCCGGAGCTGGTGCGTACAAACCAGATACAGCCAATAGGGCCCAGTGAAACGAAGGATGAGTGTGATGATTTCATGTGATGGGTGACCCCGGAATCAAGGATCCAGATCCACCTGAGACATGTGCAGATGCAAACATTTGGTGGACAGTGGCATAGGCAGATTGCGGTGACGGCTGCTGGCCACAAGCAGCGAGACAAAGAGGCAAATGAACAGAATGCCAATTCCCAATCCGCAGGACATCAACAGGAGGACACCCCTGAATGTGCCCGGACACTGGACCACGAAGACTCCCGTCCACAGCACACGCAAGTAACCCCAAGTATGAATGCACACTCTCGCCTTCCAGATCACGTAGATGGTGCTAGTGGACAGATGGTGTTCCACCTAGCTGACATTTTTCCTCAGGCGGGTCAGGAGTGATGAAGACACTGGAGGAAGAACGTCGGTGAGATTAGCCGGAAGAGACCCAGGCCGGAGGTGAGTAAGGACCAGAAGGGGGGCCATAGAAGACAGACCCCCCGAATCCAGTGGTAGGGTGGTGCTAGAGGTACCATGGTGGTGCTGTGGGGGGCTGCATCAGTGGACAACAACACAATATGAGCGGATGATGCCATGGAGGTGGAGGAGCAAGGAGTACTGCTGCCACCACTGGAGGAGTGGGCCCAATATGCCAGCATGGCCGATGCAAGGCATGCATCGTCAGGGGGCTCAGGACTTTGGCTAGCAGAGTGACCAGAGGCTCCAAAGTTTCAACACGTCACAGTGTTGGAGGAAGGTAAAGAGGAGGAGGAGGAGCCGAGGTTCCCACGCCCATTGCCGTAGCCATCCTGGCCACCTCTTGACCCACCGCTGGAAGAACCACCCTTGCCTCTCCCCCGTCCACGGCCCTTGACCTGAGAGACAAGAGATGTGCCTTATGTGATGGATGTGGTAGAGGATGAGGCTGAAGTGGAGCCAGAGGAGGAAGGGAGCACCGAGGCGGCAGTGGCAACCACTGAGCATGGATTTGTTTGATCTGTAAGGAGCTCCATCAGCCGGTGAGACACTACAGGGTGAACTCCCATGGAGAACCAATGCCAGGCGGCGTGTTGACCGTGATAGGCTCAGCTGCAAGACCCTCAAGCTCTGAAGCTTTCACCTCCCTTAAGATGTCGGACAACTCTGGAATGAGGCCGTTGACAATGGACAGGACAGCTAGAAGTTGTATAGGTGCTCCTTTACCCAGATCATGCAGTAGACAAATATTGTGAGCCCAATATGCATCAGCAGGCTCATCAGCACGCGTATACAGTGTGTTGAACTAGGCATTGAGAATGCTTTTCCCTGCATGCCCTGTGATTGTGGTGCAACGCTTAATGAGAGCATAAGCAACAACCAGGTCAGCAGGTGTGCACCATGCGTATCCGCATTATAGGGCCCGATCTTGTCAGTAAGATCATCAAGTCCAGCGTGAATGAGCGAACGAACAGCGCGAGAAGACTCAGACTCAACAGGGACAAATGGTCACCTGGCCGAGGGATCTGGTTCATGGTAATGTTCCCAAAGCTGTTCATCCTATGCCCATGCGCTAAAGCACACTTCCCAGGGTGAGAACGTGAGGTTAGAAGTGAATTTGGGTGAAAGTGAGTCAAATTTGGGCTAGCGGTGAAGAGGCAATGCAAGAGCCTTGGCAGTTTCTGCGGCGGCTGTGTCGGCGACTGTGAGTGGATCAGAGGAGGTACAGCCAGAGGTGGCGGATGCGAAAGCGGGTGCAGTGGAAAAGGCAGAAGCAATGCCAGTAGCAGCAGACGCACAGGGGGTGGCATGTAATGTGGTGTGGAAGTGATTGAGACCCAGGTCAAAAATGTGATCTGCAAAGGTTTCCTGATCAGTGTGGCTGCGTAGCTTGTCCTGAGCACCACGCTGTGCGGTCAGTGAAGCCTGAAGTGCAATGCGTTCATGCCGTAACTCTACGTGCAGCATAGAAAACTGGTCATCGTCAACCGACATGATTCCGGTGACGTCACCCTGTTGAGAAAAAGAAAGGAAAAGTTTCCCTTGCCCTAGTGGGTGTGGAAAAAAATATGGTGAGTTTGATTAAGGTAGTGTTGCAAGGCAACGGACCTGAATTCACAAGCACACTATCGCAAAGAAAACAGACAGGGAGCAGGTGCGGAGGAGAGTGCCAAGCTCACCGGGCCTAGCAACCGAGTGCGAACAAGGGAGGAAGTTGTATTGCAGCAAATGCTACGATAGGTGCGATGGTAGAGGAAGTGGAGACGGCGAGGCAAGTGACACCTGTCAATGTGGTAGCTGTGAGGGTGGAGATCGGTGTAAAAGTAGAGACAAGAGTCCGGATATGATGACTGGAAGTCGATGATGAAGGGATGGGAGCATGCATTGTGGAAGAGTAGATGGAGGCCACTGCACTGGAAACTGTAATGGCCACTGCTACTGCTATTGTGTTTGCTACGGTGGAAACTTGTGTGACGACGTTGACTACAGACGTAGCCAAGGGCCCCTCGTTGGCTGAAGAAGCGGTGTACGCATCAACAGCTCTACCAGAAGCAATGATGGCATGTGTATGAGCTGTGTGTGCAGTGGCTACTAATGTGGAGGCAAGAGCGGCGCTAGAGACTAGTGCGTCCTGAAGCACAAAGAGGATGCCAGAGGATGCTGATGAGGAGGAATCTACAGTAGACCGAGCTAGAGATATGATGCTAGGTGAAGCAGAGATAGTATGAGCTGCTGTTGCTAATACGGGTGCCACTACACCAGCAAGTTCATGCTGACTTTTCCAACGTGATGTATGGGAAATGGGTGGGCTTACCATGGATTAAAGAGGCCTTGGATCCCGTGGCGGCCCCTTGGATGGCACGTTTTACACTATCGGCGAATCGTCTGATGCAGAGTGGCAGTAGGCAGCGTACTCGGCCGTGTCCTCCCGTTCTTAGTCAACGGTGGGATCGTAGTCCTCCCCGAGGTAATACCACGGACTATGGCAGCAAACACATGACCATACCTCACATTCTTCCCTCTCTTTGTAGTACGTGACCTCCTCAATGCAATCGGTGTTATGGGATCCGCCGGTCGAGGCGGTGATTACATTATCATGCTGATGTCAGATGCATGTTTTCATTCTCCCAGTGTATTTTACGTGAAAAATGGTGCAAAATTGACCCAAGAACCGGGTCATTTGGTGCAAGGACGAGAAAGCTACGGCCGTGCAAAGGTGGGAGGCACACCTCCAGAACACAGGAGACATACTGGTTTGACCCCGAGCCAGGCGGAGCAACTTTCTCACCCAGTGTAGCCAAATCGTCCCTGGATGGATGCTTAACCAATGAGGCAAGGTTCATCGGTGGCCATGTGCGCTTCGGGATGACGCCTGGAATTGCATTTGCAAGCAAGGGCGCTTCGGGCAGCCGTGACCCCCGCTGGCGGTGCTGCCAGCAGTAGTCACGTGTGGAACACTCAAATGGCCATAACTCAGCTGTTTTCCATGGATTGAGGCGTTGTTTGGTGTGTTAGAAAGCTCACAATGCGTATTACATGATGCATGTGTTATTTTTGTGATTTCACCTCAGCAGAGGGCTTCAAAGTGTCGAGGGGATCTCGGCTGGCTCAAAGGGACTGGTACATAAGGAAGCCTAGGGGTTGTTCTAGGCATGCCAATCTTCTCCAATAACAATGTTTGTACATTTCCTTATATTGATCTATCAATTCTAAGGATTCATTCCTTGCACAACTCTCCTTGTTCTCCAAGAATTGTCTCGCACACGTTCATTCGATCGTACAAGTCTTCTGCAGCGCACCTTGGTGCAAACGCCACCGAGAGAGTCACACGACGGGAACCTCCGTCACTAGCAGTGGTCTTGTGCTAGGAGAGGGTCGTACGGCATCTCAAGGGTTGGCTTACACACCAAGGGGTCAAGGGTTGGGGGGTTTATTCCAAGAGCTCGGTGTGTGAGCATCATGTAGGGTGCCCCTCAGTTCATATTTGGTATCAGAGTGTGTGGACGTTCACTTGGCTTTGTGCAGACCCGAGGGAGGCAGCAGATCTGCCACAACTGCATGTGGCCGGAAAATTTTTGTCACAACCAAAAGCATGTCAGCCGTGGCATACGACCAGGCCTTTCTCGTGGAGGAAATCCAGCGTGCTCTTGAAAAGTTGCATCAAGAGAACGAGCAGTGCATTGGGAGGTTGAGGCGAGGTACGTCAGCCAAGGGAGCAGTGCATTGGGGGGTGTCCCATTGGCATCCGCACCTGCCTTTCGGTGGCCTAAGCTGAAGGAGCCAGAGTTCTACACTGGCAAGGGCAGTACGTGGGAGTGGCTCTTCATGGTGAACTATTTCTTCATGGAGTAAGGCGTTCTCGTGGGAGAAGATGCCACAAGACTGGAGTATGCTCCTACGCTACTCCGGGGAATGGCACTGCAGTGGTGGTCGGCATTGTGCCGGCGAAACGCCACTGGGTTGTCGCATGGGCTGGGGGCCGGGCGATGGCTTCAGCCATTGTTGAGTCTACCGTTGGGGTGGGACGTACAGCTTGATATGCGGGCATTGATGAAGAAGCCAGAGATGTGGGAGCAGTCCGAGACGATGCTCCAGGCGTATTCTTACCTCCTCGACAGCAGCCGGGACGCACGTGACAAAATCAAACACGTCAAGCAAAGCGGATCAGTCCACGAATACACCGCATGCTTCATGGCTTTGGAGGCATAGATCAATGACCTCTCAGACACGGAGGCATACAACCACTGCCATGACGGCCTAAAGCCGCATGTCCAACGTGAACTCGCGGTGCTCGGGTTGAAAACTTTTGCGGAGTTGGTCTCGGTGGCGGAGCGCATCGATGCGGTATGCTACAATGCGTGCCGGACCAGCTACGCAACACAAACACGAGTGGAGCAGCCGGGTCAGGCTATTCCCATTGAGGTGGATGCAATCCAAGCCAGGCAGCGGGACTCGGGCTGGCAGCAGGAACCGAGAGGCAACTGCTTGGCTTGTGGTGAGGAAGGTCATCACAAGCGGGACTGCCCCAAGTGCAAGGCACAGCAAGGAAATGGGCAGCAGTAGTGAGGAGGGGACAACCTGCTGCTGTGATTCTTTTGTTTGCAAGGGATAGCACCAGCCCTGAAAGGCTTCTGCCAATGTAGGAGCTACCTCAAGCGTTGTTTTGGAATGAAGGTGAGACCCGGCAGTTTACATGGATCATCCTAGAGCTGGTTCTAGATATTCCGCAGGGGATTTTCAAGAGTCGGAGGAAGCTACGTGGTCTGCTGGACGGCGGCGTGAGCCATCGCTTCTTCAATGACAGGTTGGCGATGAGGTTGGAGCTTGAATGGCAGCCAGGGAAATCGACCAAGGCATGGCAGGTATCCGGAGTGGTGGAGTACAGCAGGCCTCTCGTCAAGCACAAGGTCCACAAGGGTGAGTTGGTGTGTGACAAGAAGTTCCACAATTGCCCTATGGATGATTACGACTGCTTGATCGGCCAGGATTGCTTTCATATTTAGAATCTGGAGGTGGATTGGAGGTACAACCGGGTGGTCATGAAGGCAGGCGAGAAGAATCTCATGTTGCCGTTGTGGCAGGGTGGGGAGAAGGATTCGGATGTGGCGGAAGCGGGAAAGCAGCTTCGTGACATCAACTTGCAGTAGGTGTAGCAGTGCGAGCGCAAAGGCGGCCAGGTTTACTTGGCATGGGTGCGTCCACAACAACAGCAGCCGAGCAGCAGATTACAGCAGTCGAAGCAGCGGATGGACATTCCGTAGAAGGTGCAGGAGCTCAAGATTTGCCTCCCGGTGTTAGGGGGTGCTCAAGGATTTCGGGGATATTTTCCCGGAGAAATTTCCAAAGGGGCTACCGCCGCAACCCGACATCGACCACACAATTGAGGTGGTGCCAGTGTCGTCACCAACGGTGAGGTCTTACAACCGCATGAGCGACGCGGAGCTTGCGGAGCTCAAGAAGCAGTTGGAAGAGTTGGTGGACCACAGCTTCATTCAGCAGTCGGTGTCCCTGAAACAGCGTCGTTGCTATTTGTCAAGAGGAATTTGACAGAGCTACAGATGTGTGTGAAATACCGGGTGCTCAAAAACATCACGGTGAAGAACCGCTGCCCGTTGCGATAGGCCGAGGATTTGTTCGACCAGCTGCGAGGCGTGCACGTCTTCCATAAACTGGACCTGAGGTCGGGGTATCACCAGATCCACATTGCGGAGGAGGATGTGGAGGAGACCGCGTTTCAGACGTGCTATGGAAATTTCAAGTATCTCGTGATACCTTTTGTGCTGACAAATTCTCCGGCTACATTCATGGTACTGATGAACCAGGTATTCCATCACTTGTACCATTTCGTAGTCGTCTTCCTTGATGACATCCTTGTCTACTCGCAGACGATGGAGGAGCACCAAGAGCACCTGCGGACGGTGATGGAAGTGCTAAGAAAGGAGCAGCTGTTTGTCAAGCTCAACAAGTGTGAATGTTCCAAGCAGGAGGTGGAGTTCCTCGGGCGCATTGTCAGCGGGAGGATGATTGGCATGAATCCAAAGAAGGTGGAAGGAGTGAGGGAGTGGCCAGAGCCGGCGTACGTACGTGACATCCAGGTTTTTTTGGGTTTTACAAACTACTACCGAGGTTTATCCGTGGGCACGCGGCAATGGGAGCACCCTTGACAGAATTGCTCAAGAAGGGACGCCAATGGGAGGGGTGCAAAGGAGGGGCAAGTCTTTGGAGCAATGAAGGCTACCATGTGTGAGGCACCGGTGTTGGTGCATCCGGACACGAGCAAGGAGTACATGTTGGCGTCGGACACGAGCGACTATGCAATGGGCAGGGTGCTAATGAAAGACCAAAGAAAGGTGTTACAACCCATTGCGTACTACTCCAAGAAGCTAAAAGGGGCAGAGCTCAACTACCCAATCCACGAAAAGGAGATGCTGGCGGTGGTTCAGGGCTTCAAGCAATGGAGGTGCTACCTTGAGGCATAGTGGTGTGTGGTACACACGGACCACTACATGCTCAAGTACCTCAAGTCACAACCGAACGTGAGTCGTTGTCAAGCACGGTGGATGGAGGTGTCGGAGGACGGCCTTGACTATGAGATCCAATACAAACCACGGAGGATCAACCCAGCGGACCCGTTTTTGCGTCACTCGGACTTGGACGTGCATGCGACCACGGTACTGGCGGGATCTCCAATCATCCGCAGCCTGTTTTCTCATTGGTATGCGGAGGAAAAAGATTTTGCCGGGAGTACGGTGAAGGGGTGCAAGTGGCATGGCCAGGATTCGCGTCCTTAGAAGGAGAACCAGATTGTGGTGCCATAGAGTGTGTCATTACGACAGACATTATTGGAGGAAGAGCATGACTCACACAACAGTGGTCATTTTGGCCACGACAAGACCATCAAGAAGCTTGCGCGCCAATATTGGTGGGCGACGATAGGAGCAAATTGCAAGGAGTACGTGAGCAGTTGTGATACATGACAAAGAATCAAGTCACTGAGGGCACGGGCGCCAGGAGAGCTGCAGCTGCTACCGGTGGCGGAGTGCCCGTGGACAGACATCTCAGTGGACTTTGTGGGGGGGTCTTCCACGGGGCTTAACTGGCAACACCGTGGTGCTGGTCGTTGTGGACTGGTTCAACAAAATGGCGTACTTCATTTCATGAGCGGAGAAGGTCACGGTAGCAGAGACGAATCAACTCCTCTTGCAACATGTCATCAAACTTCACTGGGTGCCAAAGTGCGTGGTCTTGGACCGCGACCCGCGCATCAGCTCCCGGTTTAGACGGAACTCTTCAAGACGCTGGACACACGTGTGGCTCTGTCATCGGCCTACCATCCCCAAATGGATGGCCAAACGGAACGCACCAACTAGATTATGGAGCGGCTGTTGCGGAGAACCTTGGCGCCGGATGGTAAGGGATGGGAATTCAAGCTCCTAGTGGCTGAGTTTGCCTACAACTCAGCAGTGCATGCCTTGACGGGATGGTCTTTCTTTAAGGTAGTGTATGGGATACAACCCGCATGTCCCTCCGACATGGAAATAGGATCGGACCTACCCGTTTTGCAGCAGTTTGCAAGTGACTTCACAGAGGTGTGGCGCGGAATATGAGATGCGCTTAGCAAGGCGCAGTAGCAGATGAAGCGGCAAAAGGACAAACATCGGAAAGCAGAGGAATTCTCGGTGGGACATAAGGTGTTCTTGAGCTCGCGGAACCTGTAGCTGGCAGGGGTGGGCAGGGACAAGCTCAAGCCTCGGTGGGTGGGTTCTTTTCAGGCTAAGGAGAAGCGGTCTACGGTGAGCTACGAGTTGGAGCTGTCGGTCGCCGCGCCACCCCCTCTCTCCGCGCTCCTGACCATCAAGTGCGGCGCCATCGAACCCTTCTCCAACGTCTTCTTCCATTACTCCCAAGACGTCCTCACCGCAATGGCTGCCCAGGGTACCCTCATGCCCTGGGCATACGAGCTCTTCCTCCGCATCGAGCTAGTCAGGAGTCACACATCCATCGCATAGAGTCACTCGCCTCTCCTATCGTCACCTCTGTGGCCGTTGCCGTCCCAACAACAGCGGCGTCTTCCGGTGCCACATCGTCAGGCAAGAAGAAGCTCAGGAGCAAGAAGGACAACGGCCCTCAGCAGCAGTCTAGCGGATACGGTGGCGCTAGGCTCGTCTACCACAACTGTGGCCAGATAGGACACGGGTGGTACATGTGTCCTCTCCCAACTGATGAGGCTCGCGTCATCGCCACCATGCGTCGCCAGCGCGAGCGTCGCCTTGCCATCATTTCCATGACCGTCGCTGCTCCTATTGCACCTTCACCGCTCGCGACAGTTCCACTGCAGTATCTTCCACAGCCGTCCGCGCCCGCTCCTCCGTCACCGACACCTGTAGCAGCATCTCCCTCCTCCTTCCTGGACTCCAGCACCATTACACCGCAGTCGGTCTAATCCATCGGACCATCCATCCACGAGCGTCAGCTGGAGCACTTCATCGCACTTCAACTCGGCCTTCCCCGCACTCCTCCCCAGGGAAGTGCGAGTTGCGTAGTCGCAAGTACCTCCCCACCTTATATGACAGAGTCTTTGCTGCGGTCGTGTCATGTCTCTTCGTCCACACCATCCTCTGCCGTGCCTCTTCGTGATGACATCGCCTGGCTGGATGACTGGGAGTTGCGATTCACACCTCCTTCCACTACGTCAGCGTCGCTCGTCAATTGCCATGTGACTATCAGTGACCTGGTCACACCAGTCCAGGATCCGTCAGAGACCTGGATCATCCACTGTGGGGCCACCCATCACATGAAGGCCTCACGTGAGGCCTTCAGTGTCCTTAGTTCCGTCACCGATGTCACCGGGGTTCGGACGGGTTCTGTTCAGGTGTTACCCGTTCGTGGTTTCGGCGTCGTTTGTTTCCGTGGTCCTGCTGGTGATGTCTTTGTGACTGATATCCTCTTTGTCACTGGCCTTGAGCTCAGCCTCTTGTTTGTCACCACCCTTGATCGCATGAGCATGGATGTTCTGCATTTCCTTGGTATGGGCATTATATCGTTGCGTCCATCAGGTCGTGTCGTTTTGCATGCCACAGCCCGTGGCAACTTGTGGCACGTACCGCGCCTGTCCGCTTCTACCTCTGTCCCCTCCTCATTGGTAGACACTGGCTAAGGGTTTGTTACTAGTACCATGTCTCTGTAGCACACGCATCTCCTACATCGCCACGTCAGTGACGTCCACTCTACCGCTGTTGACAGCATGCTTCGCACGCAGCCAGCCACGGGCCTTGACCTAGCCTCCTTTCTTCTGCCGCGTCCCACCGAGTGCATTGATTGTGCTCAAAGGAAGATGCACCGTTCCACCTACCCCCTCTCTGCCTCTCGAATAACCGCCCCGCTCAACTTGGTCCACTCTGATGTCATGGGTCCCCTCCCGATTGTTTCCGTCGGCGAGCACGGTCGTTATGTCCTGACACTTACGGATGACTACAATTGCTATCGCTGGGTCTTCTGCCTTCGGCAGAAGAGCGATGTTGCACTCACCATTCGGTACTGGCTTGTCCCTGTTGAACGCGAGTGTGGTCATCCCCTCCGCCGTTTCCATTCTGGTCGCGGGGGTGAGTTTCTGGAGGAGACCACACTCTTCCTCGCCTCCTGTGGTGTCCATCATGAGACGTCTGTGCCTTACACACCTACCCAAATGGCGTCTCTGAGCACTAGAACCGTACCATGGCCGATGACGTCCGCACCATGTGGGTCGAATCCGGCATGTCCGACGGCTTCTACTTCGAGGCCATGACCTACATGACGTGGGTCTGGAACCCGATTCCCCACATATCCATTCCCCATCAGTCCACACCATACCAACACTAGTGTGGAGAGCGAGCCTACCTGCGTCTGGCCCGTGTCTGGGGCTACGTTGCCATCGTGTGGTTGCCTGTCCCACACCAGGGTGGCAAGCTCGAGCCTTGCGGCCGTCCTTGCACCTTCCTTGGCGTCTCGCGTCAGTCAAAGGCATGGTGTTTCTGGGATCCCACTCGGCACTGCATCGTCGAGTCACGGGATGCCCTATTCTTTGAGGACCTGTTTCCACGTGATCTCGTTTGCTCCGGCACGTTGATGTTCTTCCCGTCGCGTGGGGGAGTGGTGGGTCTCTCCTCCGTCAAGCCACATCCGGGTGTTCCATTGTCTGCGCCCGCGGGTCCATCTGCCCTAGTGGCCCCTTTCATGTCCGCTAGCCCCTCAGGGCCGGCTGCCCCATCTGTGTCTGACAGCCCCTCAAAGCAGGCTGCCCGGTCCGTGTCTGCCAGTCCCTCAGGGCCGGCTGTCCCATCTGTTTCCGACAGCCCCCCAAGGCCGGCTGTCCCGTCCGTGTCCGACAGTCCCTCAGCACCGGCTGCCCTGTCCGTGCCCGCCAGCCCCTCAGGGCCGGCTGCCCCATCCGTGTCCGCGAGCCCCCCAGGGCCGGCTGCCCCGTTCGTGTCCGCCAGTCCCTCAGGGCCGGCTGCCCCGTCCCTATCGGCGCGCTACACACGCGGTCCGGCTGGGAGCCTTAGACCCAGGCCAAAAGTGAGCACTCAGGCCGCCCCCTCACATCCTCTTGCGCCACGACCCCCTATCATCCCACGAGGCTCCTCACCTCATGTCAGACCCACTTCCACAGTCATTAGTGGGGACCCCGGTACCAAGGCACTTGGCTTGGCCACACTGTCAGTCATCGCTGACCTACATCTAGGGTCAACATTGGAGTATGCCTTGCTCCATGAGGAGCACCGGTATGTCGTTGCTGCCACACTCACGCGGATGCCACCAGGGGCGCGAGACGTGTATGCCCTCACTGTATTTCCATAGAGCAACCAGAGGACCAAGCCAGCCTACCTAAGGCTCGGGCGTCTACCGAGGCCGCTCACTAGGAGGCTGTATGCGCCGAAAAGCTTACCGCAATTCGGCAACATCACGTCTATGAGCTCGTCGACCTCCCCCCGGGCCGTAAGGCCATCGGCGCCAAGTGGGTTCTCCGGCAAAAGTGGAAGCCAGATGGGTCCCTGGACAAGTACAAGGCCCGTCTCACACCCAAGGGGTTTGCTCAGGTCCCTAGGATCAACTATGACCAGATCTTCGCCTCGGTCGGTCGGTTCTCCACCAGCCAGGCGTTGTTCAGCCTGGTTGCCAGGCACGGGTGGGAACTACATCAGATGGATGTGAGCAACGCCTTTGTCCATGGCTCACAGGAGGGCGAGGAGCTCTACATGGTGTAGCCTCCAGGCTTCGACGATGGCTCCTGTAAGGTCTGGAAGTTTCGAAAGGCCCTCTATGGCTTGAAGCAGTCACCACGCTGCTGGAACCAAGAGATCAGTCCTATGCTTCTCAACAGCAGCCTCCTTCGCATCTCTGCCGACCCCGTGCTGTTCATCAGTCCATGAGGTCAGGCACTCGTCGCTATCCTGGTCTATGTCAATGACCTGCTCTTCGCATCGCCAGATGCAGCTACCATCAAGCGGGTCAAGGACCTGCTGCATGTTGCCTACCAGATGAAGGACCTCGGGCCAGCATGAGTCTTTCTGGGCATGGAGCTTGAGCATGATCGCTCCGTGGGCATCCTGCATGACCATCACGCCGTCTATGTCCAGACCTTGTCCGGGCGCGTCGTTGAGGACTTGCCCCTTGTGCCGAGAGCATCCTCACACATGTCGCTTGATGGTGAGGCGATGCTCAAGAACTGTGATCCAGCCGTGGTGGAGGAGCTAGTAGACGTGACCACATATCTGCGCGTCAGGTCACTGATGTTCCTGGCGATGACGACGCATCCAGACATTGCGTTCGCCATCAACCTCCTCACACGGTTCTCACAGGGGCCGCGTCTCCTCCACTTTGAGGCTGCTATCCGAGTCTAAGCTACGTCGTTTCTAGTCCACGGCGATGCCTCATGTTCCATCGAGAGTCGTCTGTTGTGGCGACGGGATTCACCGACAGCGACTGGGCCGGCAGTTTGGACTGTAAGAGTCGTACCGGTTGGGTCTTCCTTGTTGGAAGAACAACTGTATCATGGCACAACGGCAAGCAAGGCTGCATTGCACGGAGCATTACTGAGGCTGAGTATGTGGCCCTTGGTTCTGGCGCTTGTGAGAGCGTGTGATTGCACCGCCTGTTGTCCAGATTGCGTTGGTCTGTCTCGTCCATCACATTGCACTGTGACAATGAAAGTGCCTTGGCCATTGCTGACAATGACGGCGTGCACCAAACTTGCACAAAGCACATCAAACACAGAGCTGGACGTGTGCAAGTAGCATATGCAGAGACAGTGCCTACCGCTATGTTATCGCAGCCATAACTCCTCACTGATATTTTTCTAGCTGATTCTGAGTGCACGACTGCTTTCGCAGCGTGCGTAGTATGGTATGGTCCAGTTTTCAGGCAAAACGGACGACGGTTGGGCATGGGTTGTCGGTCTTCTGGCAGGGCTCACCAAGAAAACCTGTCTGCCAGAAAATAGGTCTATTTTCTGATTGGCTTAGAAACTGAGTAACAAGCTCTGCAAAGCTGGGGTGGGAGCTAGAATTTGGAGGGATCTGTTGGTTATGGTTGTGACACACGCAAGTGCCCTCTTGTCTCCATGCACACACACACCACACCACTGCAGGTGATTAATCTCAACTGAGGCTCTCTGGTGCAAAACTGTGACGCTGCATGGGGCGCACAGTGGTGGTGACACCATCAAGTTGCCAAGTGGTGGTCACAGCACCAACATCATCCTCACGATGAGCCTTAGATTAGTGATAATTCTGCATGGCAGAATGGGGGATACATTTGTAGAAGTGCGTGCTTGTGATGTGACTGGATTCTTACATACTTGCATGCTTTTAGCGTAGTGTACCGGGTTGCTGATCCCTCCGGACCACACGTCCGGCTTACACCGGCGTGTGAGAAACCGCCTGGAGCTCGTTTGCTCCAAGGCCGGGTTCGATCCCTGGGTGGCGTCCGGGCCCCACGTCGAGTGGTTCGCGTGGGTGGCCCGGTCAACCGGCACTTACCACTTCGCTCTCTTGTTACTCGCTCACTTGTCGCGCTTTCACACTTCTTTACGTGAGCTTGCCCCCGATCCATGGTTTCGCCCCGTCGCTTGCTACTTGCTTGCTTGCTTGCTTGCTTAGCAATCAAGGCTACCTACAGGATCTCCCATCGTTGCTCATTCTTGTTTCTTAATCAGTCACTTCTATTTTTCAGCTGCTTTCTGGTGCCAAGACTGGCGCACGCATCTCTGAGTAACAAACCCAGAGCACTCAGACTTAGACTCTAGAGCGGCAGACTAAGGGGGCAACTGACTAAGCAACGAGCATGGAACCCCGCACGCTGCATCAGCAACGCAACTGCCCCAACCTGCGCTTTCGATTAGTTTCAAGCTCTGCCAAGTAATGGCAACCCATATGCAGTGGCGGGATGCGGCTGCACAAAGTGGTTGCCAACAATACCTACGCCATAGAACCCCGCTCCGTGTCGTGTGAGCCATGGTATGGCATGCGACTGACCCAAGATGGCGGCTGCAGGCACGCGGCAGTGCAATGGCGGTGGCTGACATGGTCCCTAGGATCTTGAGGTTGCTTGAGCAACGTCGCACTGATACCAGTAGGTAGGAAAAGATTGCCCGCATGTCAAGCAAGAGAGCGACACAAAGCCATCGATGGAGTGGAACGTTCCATAGAAAAAGAAACGATGACAAGTGAACGAGTATCGAGAGTTATGGGGAAACGAGGTGATAAGTTCCGGTTGACCAGACAACCCACTCGAGGGACTCGACTTGCGGCTCGGACGCCATCCATGGATCGAACCACACCCGCAAGAGAGCGAGCTTCCGGTGGTGTCTCACACCCCGAGATAACCCTGCCGTGTGGTCCCGAGGGATCAGCAACCCAGCATCACCTATCCATAATCGGAAATATTTTAGGGCATGCAGGCACATGCAAAAACGAGCATGAGCTCTGTGTGTGAGTGCGATGCAAGACGGCAAGAATTTGGCTAAGTCTGGAACGCTGAATATAAAAGAACAAGGAGAGAGTACAAATGAGCCCCTAGCGGGCTTAAGTAGGGGCGCCGGCAGCAAGCCGCACCGGGCCCTGTCACCCCCGCTGAACCCAAACG
>SZWC01006222.1:83520-96080 GCA_023375785.1 Penium margaritaceum
ACGTATACGTATATGTATATGTATATGTATATGTATATGTATATGTATATGTATATGTATATGTATATGTATATGTATATGTATATGTATATGTATATGTATATGTATATGTATATGTGAATGTGTATATATATGTATATGTATATGTATACGTATAATGTATATGTATATGTATATGTATATGTATATGTATATGTATATGTATATGTATATGTATATGTATATGTATATGTATATGTATATGTATATGTATATACATATACGACGCGAAATCGTCGCGTGCGAGGCACGATCGCCGATCGTGCCTCGCACGCGACGATTTCGCGCCGACGCGTCAAAACGGAAACTCGAGTTCGTTTAGGACGAACTGCGAGTTTCTAAACCGGAAAACTTGTGCAAACTCACGAGTTCGAGGTAAAATTCCCTCGTTTTGGACCCAGAACGAGGGGGTTAGGTAAAAACGGAAATGGGCCTCCGGAGACTCGAAATATTCGAGTCTCCCTACTCTGGGTCGTTGATGATGATTGCCCCTCAGTCTCGCGAAGGGGGAAAACCCCTGACGCGGACTGAGAACGCCATTCTGCGAACTCCGACGACGACTTCAGAGCAGGAGCTGGAGATCCAGCCCGTTACAGTGGTTCTCAGAGCCAGACGCTCCCCGAGACTAAGGGTCCGACGGAAACGGCGGCTACGCCATATATAAAACGCCGCCGGCAGCTGCAAGCAGCAGCAGAAACGCCAGAAGGGACTACGGCATCTACGCTTCACCGTTTGAAGCGCCGTTAAGTGCGTTAGGAAGCTAGAGAAGAGCTCTATTTTTTGGGGCTTCTTCTCCACAGTCTTTCCTCACCTCCAGGGGACCTAAGGGATTTTTGTGGGACGGGATGGGGAGTGCCCACCCCCAAACCACCAAGTTTTCCCCCTCCTTTCAAGGTTCCCTCCTTCAACCAAAAATTGGGACAGCGCTTCTTCCCAAGGCCAGGGGCTCTCAAAGCTTGAGGAAGCCCTAAAGGGAGGGAGGACGACATCTTGAGGACTTTTGGCGGCTTCCCCAACGCCGCCGGCTCAAGGAGGACGCTGCCAAGGGGCGCAAGACGCGCAAAGAAGACTCAAGAGGAGGCCAAGGAAGACAAGAAGACAAGAAGGAGACAAGAAGATAGAAGAAGGATTAGAGGAGTTGCTAAGAATTGTGTAATTCCTCTCCCATTCTTTGTCCTAGCTTTGTGAGCGGTACTCACACTTCTTGTCAATTCCTTGTATTGTAATTTTCTGTTTTCCTAGGTACTGGTCCTTGCCAATCGCCGTGAGTCACGGCTTAGGAAGACTAGTTCCAAAATCCACGCCCTTGTGCCGACGTGGCGGCCTAGGAAAGTAGAAATCAAATTTATAATTGCCTCACCGATCGTGAGAGCGTGACTTTATGAGGCGATTCCTCCTCAAAGTTGTGGGGTGATCCTCACAACGGTCTTCACGTGCTAGTTGTACGAGCGACGAGATGGCAAGTGCCGGACCGTCTAGGACCAACAAGGGCAAGGTGGTGACGTTCTCACCACACGTCCTCGGCGGACTCCAAGTTTTGGGAGCCGCCGCCGCGAGCACGGTTGCCAACCCAAAGGCAACCGTACCGTCTAAGGCAACCGTGTCGCCTAAGGCAACCGTACCGCCTAAGACAACCGTGCCGCCTAAGGCAACCGACGCCAACCTCGGCGATACCGAGAAGCGTGCGGAGGCCGCAAAGGTGCTCGACGAGCACGTCGACGCGCACATGGGCGACCCCCATGCGACGGACGACGCGATGGAGGCGGATCTTCCGGAGGAGGACCCCACGAAGAGCACGACGCCGACGATGGCGAAGGCGACGAGGATCGCGACCATCGCCATCGTCGTGCAGTGAAATCGAGCCGATTGCTCGAGAAGGAAAAGGCGCCCGCCGCATCGCCTGAAGCTGTCGACGGCAGCGAGACTGCCGAGAGCAGCAAGGGCGCTGAAAGCAGTCACACAGGAAGTTCCCGCGAGAACGGGCCGAACGACGACGCCGCAGAAGCAATTCACAATGGTCGTCGTAGGCTTGCGGAGTTTGCTGCTGAGGCGGCAAGCCGACTGAAGATCACCACCGACGGTGGAGATACGACACCACTCGGAGGAATGGGGGCGGACCCCCCTTCCTATGATGTGGCCGCAATGGGGCAGGGCAGCGCCCACTCGAGCGTCGTCGCCGAAGACAGTCTCCTCTGAAAGGTGGGACTCCTTGGAGGTGTGTACGCGAACCGTACCCTCCTGCAATGGGTAAGGGTGCACGGACAACGCGAGGCCCTAGAGGCTATCGCCGACGCTCAGACGACATCAGAGCTCAAGTTCGCGTTCGCCAACCTGCTAGCCCACGTCAGGCAGAGCATCACGGACCTTGACCGTGATCGCCAGCTGCAGCGCCTGGCCGCCCATGAGGCAAGCCGCCGATGCAACGACCTCGACAAGGCGTTGCAGAGCGTGACCCAGGTGCGGATGCAGCAGCAAGCGCAGCGTGCCACAGCTACGGATGCCACTGCCGGTGGCAGCGACGACTTACCTACCTCGACGACTTCGGGGTCGGTCATGAACACGTCCTTCCTCCACATTGTGGAGATCTTCCGGAAGGGTGTAAAGCTGACCGACTGGCTGAACCGCATGGAGCACGTTCTACGTGTCCACAAGGCTCCACTCAGCCAGTGGGGCGATCTTGCCACGACGCGGCTTGAAGACAAGCTCTTCAAGTACGTGGTCAAGGAGTGGACTGCGCAGCAGCCGCACCTCGAGTGGCAGCCCATGCCGTGGGAGGCCTTCAGCGCGATCATGCGCAAGAAGTGCACCCAACGTGAGGAGGCGCAGTGCGCCTTCCACAAGATCAAGGACTTCTGGCAGCTGGGTAGCTCGCTCGAATCCTACTTGAGCGAGTTCACCGCGCTCGTGGAGGAAGCCGAAAGCTTTCTCTGAGTCCCACCGAGGGCGATGGGACTCAGACGTTCAAGTACCCGGAGTGCATGCTGCTGGAGTACTTGCGTGATGGTCTCGCCAGTGAGAAGCTGAAGGACAAGACCACCACGACAGCCACTGGCCAAGCTTGGACAAGCTGGAGGGCGTTGCGCGACTACATGAGCGAAGTGTATTCGGTGAACCCGAAACACTACCCTGATGCACGGCCAAACGCGCGTGCACATCAAGGGCGCGACATGCGCGTGGACACTACAGGGGCTGGTGTGTCAGCCGGATAGCGAGGCGGGGCCAAGGGCAAGCAGCCTACAAACCCTCGAGCCAAGAAGGCTGGTGGACACAAGGGTCCCAACAACAATCAGCCGCGAGAATGACGAGCTGCAGGCGGCGCGTGAGCGTCGCAACGCAGCCTTCCGCGAAGGGCTCTGCCACAACTGCATGCAGCCGGGCCACTTTAGGGCTTAGTGCCCTGAGGCTGCTGGTGGTGGACAAGAGGCCGCGGCGCTAGCTGCAGCAGCAGCACCTCGTGGGGATGGTGCAGCAGGAGGCCGCGGACAAGGCCGTGGACAGGGTCGCGGTCGCGGCAATGGGCCCGGCCGTGGTAACGGACAGGGCCGTGGGGCGGGTTTTCCCCACCCCTGAGTGACGTCAGTGGGGACCACTGAGGGGTAAAACTGGATCACGAGTGTGAGTTCATGTTTTCAGACGAGGAGGTTAAACAATTTGAGTTTTTGACGAGTTCAAATTTCTCTGTTGTTTTCTCCCCTCTCATTGAACCTCATTCTGCACTTGCTGATCGACATTGCCCACTAAATCTTGCATCACCAGACGAGATGCATGACGGAACCTGCTTAGTGGTGGCGACACCAACCACTTTGCAAGAGTTGTGTGACACAGTGATTGAGGCAAACGCCCTCAAAGCGAGGAGTTCAATCACTTTCGCTGTACCTTTAGTCGACGATTTCGACCCAGTGAAATTTAACGACTTGAAGGTGCTGGCCGATTTCACACGTGCCCACAAGATGTGGACTCGAGTGGGTGAATCATGGGAGTTGCGACGCCCATTGTACAGATTCCGTGTTTATCACAAACTCGGCTTACCGTCGTCGAGTCTGTTCACTCGGAAGAGTGGAGGCAACATGACGATGCAGTTCAAAGGACACCTAGCTGAAAGTACTGGCTGACACTGGAGGGGACGACTCTTTTGTTAGCCTTGGCTTTACCCGACAGGTTGGCCTGAAGTACGAGCCATCGAATGGCGCAGTTGTTGTCGGTGACAACCGTACGGTACCCGTGATCGGTACTTGTAAAGCGAAAATTTGTATTCAAGGGTACACACAGAGTGTCACGTTGAAGGTACTCAATTTTCTTGACCCGTTCGACGTGGTGCTAGGCGATCCCTGGCTTCGTGACAACAAGGCTCTAATGTGCTTTGAATAAAAGCGCTTGATCCTCCGAAAAGGACAACGTCGCTTTACGTTGATTCCAAGTACGGAATTATCACCGACCCGACTCAAAGTCCATGCCAGCTTGTCTGCAATGCAGGTCAAAAGATGTATTTGACAAGGTTGTCGATACTTCTTGGCTCAGCTGCAGAAAGTGGAGGACGAAGTGACGGAAGACACGCCACAAGAGATCAGATCTCTATTGGCAGAGTTCTCGGATGTGTTCCAAGACCCACCGGCTGGGCTTCCACCAGAAAGACACATGGGCCACACGATTCCGCTGCAACCGGAGGCGACTCCTCCGTTCAGACCCATGTATCGCCTTAGTCCAGTAGAAAGGCGAGAGGCCGAACGCCAAATCAAAGAGTACCTTGCAAAAGGTTGGATCGAGCCCAGTAGCTCACCGTACGGTGCGCCGATCCTTTTTGTGAACAAGGACGGTGGTTTACGCATGTGCGTGGATTACCGGGCGTTGAACAAGCTGAAGGTGAAAAATCGATTCCCCTTACCGCGGATTGAGGACCTTTTTGACCAACTCCAAGGCGCAAAAGTATTTTCGTCCTTGGATTTGTCTCAAGGGTACCATCAAATCCGCATCACGGAAGATGATGTGCCCAAAACCGCGTTTCGAACGCACATGGGACACTATCAGTTCCGAGTGTTATGCTTCGGGCTTACAAATGCCCCGGCAACCTTCCAAGGAGAAATGAACCGAACGTTCGNGACAGTTTGTCTTGGTTTACCTGGATGACATCCTGGTTTTCTCCAAATCAATGGAAGAGCACATAGAACATCTGCGCGAAGTTCTCGCAATCCTTCGGGAACAGAAGTTCTATGCGAAAGTGAGCAAGTGCAAGTTTGCACAAGATGAGCTCGAATACCTTGGACACATCGTCGGCAAGGACGGCATCCGTGTCCACCCACGAAAGGTCCAAGCCGTTTTGGACTGGCCACGCCCCGAAAATGTTGGGCAGATTCGGTCTTTCCTCGGCCTTGCAAACTACTTTCGACGGTTCATGCAAGGGTATTCGACCCTGGTAGCACCGCTAACCAGGCTCACGCAAAAAGACGTGCGTTGGGAATGGACATCTGATTGCGAGAACGCTTTTCTCAAGGTCAAAGAGCTTCTCTCCACGACGCCCGTCTTAGCTCTTCCGGATCCATCGCAACCGTGGGAGGTTCGATGTGATGCGTTGGTAGTAGGACTTGGAGCCGTCCTCATGCAGAACGGTCACCCAGTTGCGTATGAGAGCCGGAAGCTCATTCCCGCGGAAACGCGGTACACGACTGGGGATCAAGAGCTCCTTGCGGTAGTACACGCTTTCAAGATGTGGCGTTGCTACCTCGAGGGTGCTGAAGGGGGTGTGACGGTCGTGACCGACCATAATCCATTGGTGTTTTTCCAAACGCAACCGAACCGGTCAAGACGACAGGCGCGTTGGAGCGAATACCTGAGTCGATTCTCGTTCACATGGGAATATCGGTCAGGACGCATCAATGTGGCCGATCCACTAAGCCGACAGCCTGTGGAAATTAAAGCAACCACCGAGGTCAGTGGGTGTTTTATGGCCATTGCAACAGCAACCGTACAACCACCAGATCCCCTTGCACCTCTGCGGCAACCACCACGAGAGATTATCCATTACAACGGTTTTGTAAACAGGATCCGGATGGGATAATGTGTGGATTCTTGGTTTCAAGACTCTCAAAATCTGGACAAGTACGGCATGGTGGAGGCCGCAGGAATCTTCTGGCACGGAGAACAAGTTGTTGTGCCAAACTCGGGAGACCTTCGAGCAAAGGTTATCTCCTAGTTCCACGACCCGCCGGTCGCAGGTCACGTGGGACCCTGAAAGACCGGACAAGCACTCTCGGACCACTATTGGTGGCCAGGGTGGAGTGTCGATGTCCGTAAGTATTGCATGACATGCGACCCATGTCTTCGGAATAAGGCTAGTAACAAGAAGCCTGCTGGACTCCTCCAGCAGCTTCCCATTCCCGGGACTCCATGGGAGTGCGTCAGCATGGACTTCATTACTGGTCTTCCGGACGCGGCCCGTGGCCACGATGCAATACTAGTGGTTGTGGATCTTTTGACGAAGATGACACATTTCATTCCTACAACCACTGACGTCAACGCAGAGGAGACCGCTCGTCTCTTCTTTGAGGGTGTCGTAAAGTACAACGGCTTGCCGTTGCGCATTATCTCCGATCGAGATCAAAAATTTGCTAGTAAGTTCTGGCAAAAGATGCACGAGTACTTTGGCAGCGAGTCGCAAATGTCGACAGCGTTTCACCCTCAAACGGATGGACAAACAGAGTGCATGAATCGCACTTTGGAGAATATGCTCCGCATGTACGTGGACCCTGCCATGCATGATTGGGACGAATTCCTAGCACCGGCAGAGTTTGCGGTGAACAACTCGGTGAACGAGCCCACACAGTTCACACCGTTCGTGTTGAACAGTGGTCGGCATCTAGTGGTACCCTCTTCATTGGTGAAGAGTGGGAGTACAGGAGGGCAGGTTCCTTCCGCTCAAGCCTTTGCCGAGCGCATCGACTCCTTGTTACAGGAGGCGAAGGGACACCTTCAAGCAGCTTGGCAGCGACAAAAGGCATATGCCGACAAAGGTCGCCGGGAGGTGTCGTTTGACATCGGTGACAAAGTGCTGCTTAGCACTAAAAACCTTCGGCTGAAGTNGCCAGGGGCAAGAAAACTTCTACCGAAGTGGATTGGGCCGTTTCCCATTGTGGCACGCATCGGGCCAGTGGCATACCGATTGCTACTTCCGCCGAGTATGAAGATACATGACGTGTTTCATGTGAGCTTGCTGGCTCCATACACGGCAGAAGGAACCGTTCAGCCACCGCTAGCAGTCCTGGCTGCCGACGGCCAATACGAGGTCCTTTGCCTACTCCAGCACCGAGAGCATATGCTTCGGTCGCGCGTTGTCAAGGAGTACCTCGTTCATTGGGCCGGTTGTGGACCTGAACATAATTCATGGGAGCCCGAATCTCTGTTGCCCACAGGGGTGGTCAACAAGTACTGGAGCGAGCTTGCAGCTCGTACAGATCGACGCGTGGCAGTGGGTACCATTTGAACGTGGAAAATGTGAATAACATTCCCATAGGGCAGCATTCATGGACAGCAACCATAGGAGGTTGGGGACGCCCAACATGGTTGTCGCGCGGACGCTCCAGCCTAAAGGGGGGAGGCCGCTAGCCGTGCTGACTGACAAGCTGCAGCTTAGGTCCAAGTGCCATGCACGTGTTCATGTTTAGCTGGTGATTGAAATTATTAGTTTTCTTTCACAATGTTGACAACTCACTACCTGGCATTCTCACTTGTTGGTCATGAACCGGGACGGTTCATAATAAGTGGGGAGGAATGTAGCGGGAGGGCCAGTTCGGCCCTCCCACCTCGCGATAGCGAGGGGGTGGCTGCAAGCCACCCCTCGCTATCGCGAGGGTTGGCCGGTGGCCAGCCACCCACTGGCTACCGGCCGGCCGGCGGCCGACCGGCTGAGTGGCCGGCGGCCGGTCAAGTGACCGGCCGTCACCCGCCGGCGAGCCATCGGCCGCCAATCGAGCTGGTGGCTCGATCGGCGGCCAGGAGGCCGTGAGGCCTCGAGGGCCGAGGCCTGTGGCCTCGTGCCCTCGTCCTCGCTCGCCCTCCTCGCTTGTGAGAACAAGCAAATACGAGGGATAGAGCGAGGAGCGAGGAGCAAGTAGCGCACGAGAAGAGTCGGCGCAAAATCGCCAATCGTGCTTCGCACGCGACGATTTTGCGCTGACGTGTCAAAACGGAAACTCGAGTTCGTTTAGGACAAACTGCGAGTTTCTAAACCGGAAAACTCGTGCAAACTCACGAGTTTGAGGTAAAATCCCCTCGTTTTGGACCCAGAACGAGGGGGTTAGGTAAAAACGGAAATGGGCCTCCGTGTAGTTACTAGGAACGTTCCTTGTTAGCTAGTCCTAGTGTGGCGAGAGTCGAGTGTGCAAGGAGCTCAAAATGAGCGGGACAAGCCATGGATGCGGCAAGTGACTTGCAAAGTTTGCACTCAAACTTGAGACAAGAAAGGGGAGGGGGAGCGAGCGAGCCTAGTACCGGTGAGCACGCACTCACCTCGAGCATCACGCTCGAGTGAGCTAGTGCCGCCACCCGGGGGTCGAGCCCGACCACTCGGGATTAACCGAGGGCGGCTTCTCACCGAGGCACGGCCAAGACCGGCACGGTGGCCCCCTAGGGATCAGCACCCGGGAAAATACAGCTCCCCCATCACATGCAAGTCAGAAGAATATGATGCAGGGCACGGCAGTGAGAATGTATGAGCCCTAGCATCCACCGCATCACAGACAGTCATAGAGAATCATAGAGAATCATTCAATGGTGGCATCTGTGCCAGAGGGCACTCCTGGGTTCAGCAGCAGCTTGAGGGCGCCGACGGCTCCAGTCAGGATGGGCGCGTCAGACACCTCCCCAGGTAGCACCATTGTCACTCAATTTGTACACGAGTGTGTGAAGAGTGTGGGAGGCAAGAGGGCACAGAGTTATGAGTGGCCAACGAACTTCAACACTCCCCCATGACCCGCAGACAAGCAACCCACACACACAGAGGGAAATCACAATCGTGAGCACAAGAGACGAGAGAGGGGAAACACCAACGATCATCCTGGATCATGTGGACTGATGAGACCCACAGAGTGAACAGCACTCTTGAAGACATTACGACTGAGGGCCTTTGTGAGAAAGTCAGCTCTCTACGACCGTGTGTCCACCCAAGCGATCTGGACAATGCCAGTAGCGATGCACTCACGAACAAAATGATGCTCCACATTGATGTGTTTGGTGCGTGAATGATGCATGCCACTGTTCTCAGCAATGGCCTTCGTGCTTTGGTTATCACAGCGCAGAGTGATGCAACGGATGGGAACACGTAACTGCTGCAGCAAGCGACACAGCCAGACGGCTTCACACGTGCCTGCACCCAGAGCAACATACTCAGCCTCAGCAGTGCTGCGTGCCNCCAGCAGCAATGCACTCACGAACAAAATGATGCTCCACATTGATGTGTTTGGTGCGTGAATGATGCATGCCACTGTTCTCAGCAATGGCCTTCGTGCTTTGGTTATCACAGCGCAGAGTGATGCAACGGATGGGAACACGTAACTGCTGCAGCAAGCGACACAGCCAGACGGCTTCACACGTGCCTGCACCCAGAGAAACATACTCAGCCTCAGCAGTGCTGCGTGCCACACACCCTTGTTTGCCACTTTTCCAGGAGACTGCAGTGCCACCAACCAGAAAAATGTACCCTGTGCGGCTGCGAGCATCAGAGTCATGCGCCCAATCACTGTCTGTGAAACCATCCACCACGACAGAGGGCTGTGCACGAAAAAGCAGTCCGACACGAGGGGTGGAGAGAGCGTACCGTATCACTCGCAACGCTGCCTCAAGGTGGCGCTCGCGAGGGCACTGTGAGAACTGGGACAAGAAGTTCACAGCAAACGCAACATCCGCCCGCGTGGTAGTGGCGAGGTACATTAGGGAACCAATGACTCGAATGTAGTCGGTCACATCCACCGCCTCCCCCAGTTTGGTGAGATCAAGCGACTTCAGGTGGGACTGACCAGCAGGTGTCATGGGAGTGGACGCATTGGGAATGGAGGTGAGGAGTGGGGCGAAGCGCTCCCCCAGGCTACGCACATAAGCAGCCTGATGCACATGCAAGACGCGACGTGCACGATCACGCTCCAACTCCATCCCTAGGAAGACACGGGCTGGACCAAGGTCCTTCATCTTGTATGCTGACTGGAGTAGAGACTTGGCGGCAGCCACAGACGCAACATCAGGAGAGACAATGAGAAGGTCGTCCACATAGACAAGAATGGCAACAAGCGGCTTGGTGGGGGGACCAAGGAAGAGGGCCGGATCCACAGCACTCCACTTGTAACCCCCTTTTTCAAGGGTAGCTGTGATCTCTTGGTTCCAACACCGTGGGGACTGTTTGAGGCCATAGAGGGCCTTGCGCAAGCGCCAAACCCGGTTCGTGCCATCAGAGAAGCCAGGTGGCTGGACCATGTAGATTTCCTCATCCAACTTACCATGCAGAAAGGCATTGTTGACGTCCATCTGCTCAAGCTCCCAGTCATGCTGAGCAACTAGGCTGAGCAGGGCTCTGGCAGTGGTGTAACGGNCAAGGAAGAGGGCCGGATCCACAGCACTCCGCTTGTAACCCCCTTTTTCAAGGGTAGCTGTGATCTCTTGGTTCCAACACCGTGGGGACTGTTTGAGGCCATAGAGGGCCTTGCGCAAGCGCCAAACCCGGTTCGTGCCATCAGAGAAGCCAGGTGGCTGGACCATGTAGATTTCCTCATCCAACTTACCATGTAGAAAGGCATTGTTGACGTCCATCTGCTCAAGCTCCCAGTCATGCTGAGCAACTAGGCTGAGCAGGGCTCTGGCAGTGGTGTAACGGCCGACCGGGGCAAAGGTCTCGTCAAAATCGACACCAGGGATCTGAGAAAACCCCTTAGCCGTGAGACGAGCCTTGTACCGTTCAACTGAGTTGTCTGGGTTCAGCTTGCGACGATACACCCATTTGGCAGCAATTGCCTTGCGACCGGGGGGGAGGTCAACGAGCTCATACACCCCATGCTCAGACAGGGCAACAAGTTCGGCCTTCATGGCTTGCTCCCACAACGGGAAGTCAGTGGCGGTGCGCGCCGCCTGGACAGTCTGGGGTTCGGGAGGAAGGGGAGAGAGGCCGGCGGCTGCAAAGCATGAGGCGACATACCCAGCTGCAGAGGAGGTCACTGCGGAGAGGAACTCCTGTTCAACAAGAGAGTAGCCAAGTGCTGTGCTGGGATGGACAACAGAAGCGGCAGTGGACAGGCCAGTGGTGGTGAGACCAAGAACACGAAGACCAGGGTCACCAGAGACGACAGGTTGAGACTGAGTGGGAAGAGCCCAAAGGCGGCCACCACGCGTGTAGGGTGAGACTGGGGGAATGGGCGGAGCCCGCGCAGAAGGAGCAGCAGGACCAGTTGCATCAGGTGGAGAAGAGGACACAGCAGGAGACCCCGAGGAGACAGGGTAAGGCGGCGAGACGGCGCCAAGAGTGGGATCAGAGGAGGAGACGGCAGGGGAGACTGAGCCGGTAGGGGAGCCTGAGCCGGTAGGGGAGCCGGTAGGGGAGCCGGAGGAACTGGGTGATGCCAAGGGAACTGTGGACGGTGAGGAGACCAGTGAAGGGAACACGGGCAGCGGAGAGCTCTGGTCAGCAGAGGAGGAGACAGAGGGGACCGAGGGACGCAGAGAGCAGGCCCTGAGGGCAGAGAACCACCACCCCCACCCCGAAGAGGCGGAGAGAGGGACCCACCAAAGCGGGGAGCGTCATGTTCGAACAGGTGTTCAAAAAACAGCGCATCGCGAGATTCAACGACACGACAACGGGAAGGATCCCAGAAGCGCCATGCTTTGGAGAAGGGTGAGACACCAAGGAAGATGCAAAGGCGACCACGAGGAGACAACTTACCACTGCGTTGGTCGGAGGGGATCCAGACAGAGGCAAGGCACCCCCAAACATGGGCAAGACGAAGGTCAGCACGCCGCCCAGTCCATCGCTCAAAGGGAGTGACAGTGTGAGGAAGGGGTCCATGCGGAATGTGATTCCAGACCCAAGTCATGTAAGACATAGCCTCGAAGGCAAAGAGAGGAGACTGACCAGAGGCGGAGAGGAGAGAGCGAACACCGTCAGCAAGAGTGCGGTTCCAACGTTCATAGACACCATTGTGCTGGGGTGTGTACGGCGCAGTGGACTCAAGTCGGACACCATGAGACTCAAGAAAGCGGGACGTGGGACCATAGAACTCACCCCCACGATCACTGCGAAACACACGCAAGGAGCACTGACACGCACGCTCCGCTTGAGGAAGCCAGGACTCGAGAACGTCGGTGACTTCACTCTTGTGCTTCAGGGCAAAGACCCAGCGGTAACGGGAGAAGTCATCAGTGAGACACAGAACGTACCGACCAAGGCCGCCCAGGAAGTCCTGGGATAGGGGGCCCATGACGTCGGCATGCACCAAGTCAAGGGGCTGAGAGGTAGTGGACTCAGAGGTGGAGAAAGGGGAACGGTGCATCTT
>SZWC01006222.1:109293-119867 GCA_023375785.1 Penium margaritaceum
CCCCCCCCCCCTCCCCAAGTCTCGGATCCTCCCTCTTCCAACAAGCAAACACGTCTCATTCCACTAGCACGGGGTCATCATTTTTTCTCCATTAGCATGTATTTTCAGAGAAACCCAGCTGGGACTCTGTCAGGTCGCGGCTAAAGTGGAACTCAGGTGCAACTTATGTCAGCTTCTAGAAGCCAACTGCCACGACACATGGCGCCTGGAATTTCTGCCCCTGCTCACGCCCCTGCACACGCTTTCCTCTCCCTCGGTGCTGTCACGCCCCCTCGTTGATAAGTGCAGGCAAGAGCTGTTCAGAAGAGCCGGAAGTGTCGCAGGGTTTTAGCCCTGCAAGACCACTGCCACCAGTTTTCAGGGAAAAAAAATAAAAAGAAGCAGCAGTCTGGGGGAAATGGCCAGGAAACGAGAAGCAGCAGCAGCAGCAGCAGTAGCCTGTGCTCGCGCCAGCACCACTGTACAGTTAAAGATAACTTTTTTGTTTGGCTGTTGGCCAATGCGACCATGGGGCTGTGGGTGGAGGAACCTCATCAACCTTCGGAGTCGTCCCGTGGATGGATGGCATGCAGACGTGCTGTGACGCCATCGGAGGAGGAGGGGGAGGGGGAGGAGGAGGAGAAGGTGCAGGTGGAGGCGGAGGAGGAGGAGGAGGATGATGAGAAGGCGAAGGATGTGGAGGAGGATGGGGAGGCGTGAGAGGGAGAGGGGAAGGGCAGGAGAGTGAGGAGAGGTACTCCACTCGGGCAGGGTCTCGGGTCTCGGGTCTCGGGGTAGATTGTGGACAACGGAACAAGGGAACAACCGTCCAGTGGATAGTCCTCTGTGAGATTGTGGTACGAAGCCATCACTGCATCCGTGCTTGACACGTTTTCGTGCATGGAGGTGGTTCTGGATCAGGACTACAGTCTGGAGCTTTCATGCCAGTTTGGTTCTTGAAGGCCTTCTTACTTCCGCCCTTGTCCGTAATGCTGTCAGGCAGTGTGAGGTGCAGTTTCTTTGCCCACACGGACAGTGATTTGATGGGTGATCTCATCGTATGGGTAGCCCACAGTTTTGCATATTCGACGAATTGGGTGTTGGTTTCCTTTTGGCACCAGCGTGTTTGTGGTCTGACCAATGACGTGTGACACCAAGCCAAACGTGAGTGGTTCATAGGAAAGAGGTGACGAGCAGAAGAATTTTTGGGGAATGGGGACAACTGAACAATTTGTGTTTAGGAGTAAGTGTACTTCATTGAAAACCGTCTTACATGTTGAGTGCATGGATGCAATAGGGGAGAAAACACAATGAGGCATTTGTGATCGGTCTTGAGTGCTCAAGTCGAGCGACACGTGCAATGCCGCATCATGAGTGGTCGTTTCAAGAACCTCCATCGTAAGGGGGTTTCAAGAATCGTCATCATTCCCTATTTCCGACCACTTTACCGTGGGCCTGTGCGGATACCCACTTTTTACGAACTTAAAACTATACCCACAAAGTGTGAACATCGTGCCCACTTGAAAAAAAATGTGCAAAATTCCAGTGTTTCAGTCGCATTTTTGTCAAAAGTGGATATAACATTCATCTCATTTTACAATTACATAAATCTACTTCTACTGTTATTACTTTATGTGTAGAGGCGTCATTTTGTGTGTACTTATGAATCCTTCATTCACTTTTTCTTCATATGGCCGCCTTTTGCCAATTATTATGGCAAGGGGCTTGTTTGACATTTCTGTCTGATGTCATGTTTATATAACGACGACATCGCATCGTCGGACCCGTCCACAAGCAACCGCGCTTAAGCATGGTCGCGCGACCGATATTCTTGCCACCAAATGGACGGTGGCAGAAATTGGTCGCGCGACCAGTACTGAGCAAAGATGGGGACAAGGAGAAGGACAAGGCGGTGGCCACCCCGTGCCACGACGAGGGCTGGCTGACGGCCAGCAACTGTCGTGGCATTCCTCCAATATCATCCGCCGTATCTCCTCGTTCGGTGATACAACGACTTGGCGAGTGAATCGTTGTCGCCAGTAGGGGTCGTCGAACCAAAAGTTGGTTTTTTCATACCCGCCGAACTCTTCGTCACCATTTTCGAACAGCCTCGCGAGGTACGGGTCTCCTTCGACGAGCAATGTGTTGATCTCAGCCATTAAGTATGGCCGTTGATTCAGAGTATCCTTTGGATTGATTTTCCCACGTCGATACTCAACATTGTAGTCAAAGCTAGACTCGAGGAACTCCATCCATCGAGTTTGTCGATAGTTCATATTTGGCATAGTCATGAGATGTTTGAGTGCGTGGTGGTCGGTACAGACAACACATCGTCAGTATTCGAGATCACACTGCCACGTCTGAATGCTTTACGACTGCCAACATCTCTTTCTCGTGCACCGCGTAGTTGAGTTCCGATCTGTGTAGTTTTCGCGACACATACGCGACCGATTCTTCTCTACCGTCGTCGTCTTGGAGAACGCCTTCGATTTCTTCATCAAAAGCGTCGCTGGCCATGACATGGTCCACTATTGGATCGGACAATCGTAGGGCTGGCGCCGAGGTCAGGGCTTTTCTGGGCCCCAACTCCACTCGGTACTTGTACGAGTGAGATTGGACAGAGGCGCTACCACCAAAGCGTAGTCCTTCTCGAATCAACTTTAGTAATTGTATAATCCCAAGAACACATGTATGTCCATTGGTCAGCGTCAACCAATAAGTGACTGCCTCCAATTTCTTGGGGTTCATGGTGATTCATCTAGTGCTGGTGATGTGGCCCAAAAGGTCGATCGAACAGTAACCAAAGTCATTTTTCAAGCGATTTCTGAATAAAATCACTTTTTTTGTGGAGTATAAAGAACTCTTTGGAGATGTCCATTATGCACCTCCAAGATTCTATTGTAAACCGGGATGTCATCAAGATTTACAACAACAAAGTCATCAAGGTACTGCCGTAAAATTTGTTCATTGCCACAATATATATCGTGCAGGCGTTTGGTACTCCGAACGACAAACCGTGAACTCAAAGTGTCTGTATCTTGTGCGGAAGCTGTCTTCTTGATGTCCATATCAGATACGTGGATCTTGTATAGTGGCTACGTATCTCGATTTTGGCAAAACTTTTTGTCCCGCGGAGTTCGTTGAAAACTTCGTCTACTCACGGAAGGGGGTAACCATTTTTTATGGTGATGTTGTTCACGCTCATAAATCTATGCACATCCGCATTTTGCCAGTTAAAATCTTCATAAAGAATATTGGCGTTGCGTAGGATGACATGGATGACATGATGAAACCCTGACCGCACATCTCATTCAGTTGCTCTTTTAGTTCAGTTAACTCGTGTTCCCTCATCCGGTAGGTCCCTTTCACTTACGGTCTGCTGTCCGGCTCCAAGTTTATTTGGTGAGCGATGCTATGTTGTAGAGGTAACTTGCGAGGTAATTTTTCGCAAAAAAACCCCCTTCAAACTCCTTTGCCACAGAAAAAAAAAACCCGTCAACTCCTCACTTTTTTTCTACGACAGTCGCGTTAGGTGTGCCGGGGCTTTTTGCAAGTCCAACACAGCATTGATCGTGCTCATCAACCGAGTCAATCTCCATAAGAGATGAGACTTCCATCAACTGTGACTTCCCTTCCCCACCATATGGATATTGACCTTAGGGTCACCAGTCATGAGATTCCTGCATGTGAGTGTTGTAGTCGGTGCTGTCGATTCGATCAACTGATGTCATCATTTTGTAAAGGGTCGTCTTGGATGTTGAAAATGGCGATTGCTCACCTGATGTCGTGCTTGAGGCCGTTAAAGTAGAAACAAAGTTCATAGGGATGAGGTCACTGTTGGTGATGATTTCGTAGAAGCGCGACCTATACTCTTCCACGCTCGACCATTGGTGTAACCATTGCAGCTTATTGGAGGTTCAAACGTGCGTCTGAATTCTCTTTCATTTATCCAAAAAGTGTGGGTATGGCGTGCGCAGAGTTTGTCCAGCTTTCCGGTGGAGTCTGCGAGTCGTGCCACATCCTTCTTCTTTTTCTTGAGTGGTAAAACGCCTACGATTGTTGATGCAAAAGTGGTCACGTGAGCCTTTGATCCAGCTCCGTCGGTCTGGTACTGCCGTTGGATAGTCTATGTATCATACCACCAACTTAAAGCCGTTCCACGCAAGAGGGGGACTACGAGGTCAATTTGCTTTCCATCGTTGTTTACTCCTAACTCACCAGCCACATCCCATTCCATCAGTCCTTTGGTTTCGCAGGATCGAACAACCAGTGTAAGCCGGACAGTGCCAACGGCACTGATCACGGCTTGAGGCTTCCTTGAATGTGTAATCTGACTATGGATTTGGAATCTACAGGAAAAACCATGCGAGATCGACCCAAGAACGGGGTCGATCCATCAAGAATTGAGGAAGTTACGTCCGGCCGAAGGTTGGACCGGCCGAGGGAAAACAGGTGACGGGAATTCATACCCATGGACCAAGGCTCGACCCTCGGAAGACTCAACAAGGCCGAAGCGCCCCTTGGGGCCCAGCTAGTCAATGAATCAAGGATCATTGAGGACCAAGGGTGCTTCGGAATGGCGCCCCGATGTGTTATTTCCAGAGAGGGCGCTTCGGGCGGCCGTCACCGCCGCTAGTGGTGCTGCCAGCGGCAGATTGCCATGGTTCACGGAAACGGCCATATCTCGGCCGTTCCTCCACGGAATGATGCGATTCTTAGGTGCGTTGGAAAGCTGGGAAGATGAGCTACGTGATGCTGAGGCAATAACTCTCATCCCAGGCCCGTACGGAGCCACGCACGGCTCGGCGACCTTGGGTCGCCTATGATGTGTCATCATGTACATATAGTCTTGTATGTTGACACTTGAATAACAAGTACAGTTGACTCCCACTGTGCCACACGTGTTCCCGTGCTCCCCCAAGACAACCCTACGCTTCCGCAACCCTGGGAAGGTGTGCACCGGCCTCCCCTTGGTCGCCGTTGCCGCCGGTTGGTGCCTACACCATCCGGTTGAGGCTAGCACACCGCGCCCGGTTTACAGCCAGGAAGTGCAATCGCTTGGGAGTAGGATGTTTCTCTTGGTGAGGATTTCTTCCCACACATTCGCATTTCAAAGCTTCTCCATTGTCGCGTTCATGGGTATTGAGGCTCTCGAGTCCCGAGTTCTTCTGGTATTGGTCTTCATTAATGCGAGCATGTCAGCAGGTGCCTCCCATTGTGTCAGGTGTCATCCCAGCCAGCAACGGCGGAGGCGAAGGGTTCGCCGAGCCCGAGGGATCCATCACCAGGAGGAGGGGGAGGGGCGTCGAGGTCGTAGGTGCTACACCATTCACCGCAAAAGTTCTCGGAAAGCGTCAGTGACCATGTGTTGATCATCCTCCGTTGCCGGAGTCTTCGCCAATTACTGCTGCTCTTCACCAAGTGTGCTTGCTTTGTTCACCATTGTTATCATGAGGTCTACAAATTTATGGACGGTGCAGATGCGGTGAATACTCGTGCGAGGTTGTCGCCTTGTAGTTAATGCATCCACTGTCCCTCTAGCATCGTTGCGCACTCGAACCAACTGTTACGTCGAGCGGAATAGCGGAATGTGGGTGGTTCACAAGGAGGAAGTTTGGAGCACAAGACGATGCAGAGAATTGGCACAATCAGAAACTCTGTATTTAGCTGTAAGTTTACTTCGAGACAAGTGTTGAACATGTTGAGTGCATGTACACAATAGCGAGAAAAATAGTTAAGCATATTTTGGGTCGTGGACGCTCAAGTTGAGCGATGCATGCGATGCTGCGTCGTGAGTGGTCGCTTCAAGAAACTCTGCCAAGAAGCCCGAGGAGAAGTCGAGGCTTCCTAAGATTTTGAGGCGCGACTTTATGAAAGTCCAGCGCCGTCGAGAAGTCAACCGAATAGTATCAAAATGTCGATGCGGTTTGCAAAATCTCTATCGACCATTCTAGAAAGGGTTCAATTTGTCCCATGCCCCCCTTTTGGACCAAAAAATTGACAGAATGTCCCCACTTATGAAAGCAACAAATAAAAGAGCGATTCACCTAGTGGGTCGCCGTCTCTCCTCATGGGATCACGCGCGAGGGTGCGCCGGTGACATGTCCCTATTTTTTTTAAGTGATCCCTGCCCCTAGTTTGTAGATCAATGGAACAATGCCCCCATTTTTCCTCCAAACGTAGTTTCGATGCGGATTTCATGTCGACACGATGTGGCATGCATGCCTCTTCAGACTGATGACGTCAGCATGGCCATCGAACAATCACAAATCCCTCTTTCAAGGGGTTTGTGATTGTTTAAAGGGGTGAATTGCGTGTGGTTCCCATGGGGGTCCAAGACTCCCCATGCGTTAAAAGGGAACCTGTTGGGCCCTGCCATCTTGGGGCGGAGGAGCCCGCGCAAAACAGGAACACTAAAGCCCTTATTGTTATTTAGGGTGTGGTTTATATGGAGTTCGCATGTAAGACAGGGGGAGGGGTTGCGTTTCTGAAAAAAAACAAGCGTTTTCGCTTGATTTTGACAACGGGCGTTTTCACTCAATCAGGATCAAGCAATGACCTCTTTGCCTTTTTTTCCAACACACAAACCCCCTAATTTGATGTAGGGTTTTATGTTTTACGTGGACTCGGCCCGCAGGAAACATCACGATTCTTGCGTGAGAGCGATGACCCCATGAGGAGCGGCGCAATCCACGAGGTGAATCGCTCTTTCAAGTCCTTTTTTGGGGGGGATTCCTTTTTACCCACCATTTGGAAAAAAATCTGTGCAGATAACCCACCGTTGAGAACTATGTTTACGTATCGTCCAGTCGTGGGAGAAGAAGACTATTATGCTCAATTTTTGACAGGTCCCTTCCGTTTTCCCTACAGATTTTAACTGGTGTGCTTTATGTCCAAAGTTAAAAAAGGCAGCACACTTTACCCACTTTTTATGAGGTGACTCCGATACCCACTTTGGACATCCTCTCGTGACTAAACGTGACGAGCGGATGTCCAAGGCTCGTGCTCCTAAACATCACGAATCCTGCAGAATGGGGCCCACATCATCCCTGTCACAAGTGACATTGGCTTTTGAGGACCTATAATCTTACTTTTTGAAAAGTACTTATGTTCCTTCGTTTACAAATCGTTTCACCATGCCCATAAAGAACCACCATCGGCTGTTCGACAACAATCGACCAGCTCATAATACTCGTCATTGTTGAGAGATTATTCTATTTGAGCAAAAATAGACAATACGATCAGTATTCACCATATAGATCTAACGGTTGGGGTTTGTCATATCCCCCGATTGAAACATTTGAGTTCTTTCTCCAAATCTATGTAGAGCTCTTGAGACAAAAAGATGGGTGCGAGCTCGTCTCCCTAGCTTCTTTTGTTCCATATCTCGTGCAATACGAGACATGGAACCAAGGAAAAAGCTTGCTTCGGAAGTGCGAAAGATAGAACCTTGCAAGCAAAACAAGTCTCCATTTCATGAACGTCTATCGCACTATGCATCGCACGCCAGAAGAACGGAAGCAAGATCGACGACGTCGTCCGCGTATATCTTTTCAAAAGAGGTAAAAACCGTGCCAGTTAGGTCGATCGAACAGTCGAGAAAACCCTTGAGATGTTAGATGGTATGATCCTACGAACCACGACCAAGAAAGTTTACAAAGAGATAGATGTTTGTGTCATTTATATCTGCAGTACTTATGTACGAGTCATGTTCTTTATGATTTCTACGGAGAACTACTATATTGTTGTATGTATGATATGTTTTGTTATTAATCGACGTATATTAAGGTTGACGAACTGCCATCGGATAGGAAAATCTAATGTCTCAAGTATTAGCAAAGAAAGGTGTCTTTCGAGCGAAGTCCCTACAACGATAAAAATAGGGCCTTGCTAAACGCTAGCTGTCGACACTTGAAGAAAAGGGGCCGACGTCGTTGGCCTCGCTTCCGTCGTTCCGACGTGCGATGTCGCGTGCAACGTGCAGCGTTGTTTTTCTCTGCTTAGTGTGCAAAAAAGTGAGGGGACCACCACATGACCATACTCAAGCACGGCTGTCCATGTCGGCAGGCGAACCCCATCTGCTGAATGCAAGAACGAGCTCAACGATGCGAAATCGCCACGTTGTGGAGAGGACATCGGACGGAAACTTCGAAATAAGCACCCCAGCCAAAACTGGCTACGAAAGGTGACCATATTGTTCAATATTTTGGCAAATATATGGAAACAGTACATTTGTACTGATGTATTTGGCATCGCAACCCATGTAAACTATAAGAAAACGAAAATTGTGTTGAATCCGTAGAATCCTAAAATATAATTTCTGTAATATCCACCGTTCCAAGGACATGCATATAATACCGGAATTCTAGTCATGATTTTTCAGAAATGGATACTTCAGTCACGGTTAGTCGGTATTCGCGTTTTGTGGACAATGTGGTCGCCAATTAAAACGAGTGGGTATTCTGGTCGTTTTCTGGACAGAGTGGGTATTCGGGAAGCACGAGGCTTGGAAGGTGGGTATAAGGGAATTAATCTGTTTTTTTAAATGGGGGCATTCCGTCAATTTGTTGTCCCAAGTGGGAGCATGGGACCAATTGAACCTAAAAATCTCCCATGTGTACATCTCATAACAATGGAGAAGAGGGTACCATAAATTGCCATGTTCGATGAGAGATACTAGGATGACTTGCCGGCGATACTTCTGAAGGTGTGACCGTGGGGTTGTATAGTAAAAAATACTTGTGATAGTTGATGGAGGGAGCTTCGCACACGTTTTTTGGCGTTTGGCATGATTTTGAAACTTGGTTTGAAGACCAAACCGGAGATATGTCAATGAGAAATTGCACGTTGGCAGTTATAGATCCACTGACTTCGCAAACCACGTCACTTGCGAATTGGAGGGCTGTGTGCTGAAACAACCTGAAGATTGTGCCCCATGAGCGACCACATCCGGACATATTTGAATGAAAATTATAGTACAGACACAATATGCAGATTTTTTGCACCAGTGGAGTAGTCTACATCAGTAGTTATGAAGAAAAAGACAATAGACGTGGCACCACAATCGCAAAAAGGCGCGACTATAGCTGATCACCTTTGATGTGGCCAAGCAACTTCTGCAAAGAGGAGTGTATGCATGGCATATCCATGTGGAACCGAGTGAGGAGAGCAAAGTAAGCAGTTGCTGACACATCAGCCTCATCGACCTCAACCGCAATGAAGTTAGCACCAACCTCATTGGAGTTCGAACATCTTCTTTCTTGTGGGTGATCTGTTGACCGGTACCTATATCCTCGCTCGCTCGTTACTCGATTTAAATACTCTTTTGTGTTCTCTTCCACGTTTCTAACTGCCGATTGCTCCATCCATGGCACACGCGCTTCTCCTCCATGCTTGTCACATAGCCTAGGTTAAGCAGTCACTACTACCTATACCCGCGTGGCGGCCTGCAAGGCCTGCACGCGGCAAGGCCAGGGCCTTCCCGTGCCCGTGCGTGACGCACGGCACGGCAAGGCCCTGGCCTTGCCGTGAGGGTGAGGGTGCTTATTTCACACTCGCTTAGGCTCTCACACTACCATTCCATGTGACTGCAGTTTTCCACCAAGTGCCGCGAGCTTTTTCCCATGTTGCTCTCATTGTGGGGGTCTCCCCATACTCTTGCCCACTCGCAGTCTTGGCTTGCACCCTCGTGAGCGACTGCGGGGCACACATACATCAAGGTTTTGTCCTGCATGGGTCTTTCTTACACGTGTAGGCACAACATGGGGCAGTTAAAAAAGCTACCCTCACAAAAGTTTCCTTCGGTTACTGTTCGTCAAGATGTTGACAAGTTTTTTATGTAGCCTCCCAGGCCAAAAGGTACCGCTTCCGCAATTTCCCCCACATCTTCTGGCTCTCCCAGCCTCACTTTGTGCTCCAAGTGTTCTGCGTGATTCTGTGCACGCTCTGTGATTACAATTGCCTGCCTTCAGGACACTCACCACAGAACATAGACACGTGAGAGAAAGTGAAGTTGCGAGACTGAGCGGTGGCGAATGAGATTCGTGGCCGATTTCATTGATGCGAATCCCCCTCCTGTAGGTAGGCGTAGTTGCTAGGCTAGCAAGAAAGCAGGTGACGAGCAGCAACGTACGCCATGGATCGGGGAACGCTCACGACTTAGAAAATGTAGTAACAAGTCACAGCTAAACAAGCGAGTGAGTGTGAGCGAGGTGGTAAGAGCCGGTTGACCGGGCCACCCACGCGAGACAATCGTCGTGGGGCCCGGACGCCACCCAGGGATCGAACCCGACCCTGGAGCGAACGAGCTCTAGGCGGTTTCTCACACGCCGGCACAAGCCGGACGTGTGGTCCCGAGGGATCAGCAACCCGGTTCACCACTCTAGGAACATGCAAGCATGCAATCAACTAACAAGCATGCATTCCCACAAGTTGTATCCCCTTTTAGTATATGAGTGTATTACTAAACTAAGGCATGTGACAAGAGTGGTGCTGAGGCCACCACTTGGTAGCTTGAGGGAGGCACATCCTCTGTGTTTTTCATGCTGCACCACAGTCTTGCACCAGGGAGCCTTAATCCAGATCAATCACCTGCA